>JAODAL010011594.1:0-99226 GCA_025379985.1 Phyllomedusa bahiana
GCTTTTTGGTTTTTTGTGGCTCTGGGCAAGGAAAAATTTCTTTCCGCCATAAAACCCCCAAAAAAAGGTCCTGGGTGTCTCTG
Organism: Phyllomedusa bahiana; assembly: GCA_025379985.1. Taxonomy (NCBI): domain Eukaryota; kingdom Metazoa; phylum Chordata; class Amphibia; order Anura; family Hylidae; genus Phyllomedusa; species Phyllomedusa bahiana. The sequence goes on from JAODAL010011594.1 coordinate 84, forward strand.
TTGATTCCTTTGTTTCGCGCTGGGTTTACTGCATTTCCAATTCGTGGCTTTGCCATTTGGCCTGGCTACAGAGCCAATGGTCTTCATCAAAGTCTTTGCGCCCCTCATGGCGATCCTTCGCATCAGGGGGATTTTCATTATCCGTTAACTAGACAACCTTCTTGTGAAGGCTCCATCACGGAGTGCCAATCTGGACAGCATCAGGATCATCCTGGATACCTTAACGTGCTTCAGGTGGATTGTCAATTACAACAAATCTTGCCTGGTCCTCTCCCAGCGGATGGAGTTCCTGGGCATGATCCTCAATACACATTCAGCCCAAGTGTATCTTTCACCAGTGAAGATTCAGCTCTTCTGGTCAGGCATTTCTCTTCTTCGGAAACGCTTCCTATATACCCTTCTCGTTTGCATGTGAGTCCTGGGCAGGATGGTTGCGGCCTCTGAAGCAATGCTGTCCACACAGTTTTTTCTCACCTCCTCCAGTGGGCCATTTTAGCTTGCTGGGGAAACTCACAATTTTCCCTGGACAAGAAAGTTCTGTTTCCATCCCAAATTCGTCTCAATCTCAACTGGTGGCTGGTGTCTCCTGTGCTACTTCAAGGGAACCCCTTTCTTCCTCTGCAATGGTTGATCACCACAGATACCAGCATATCGGGGTTTGGAGCCGTGTTTGGCTCTCGAACGTCTCAGGGTCTGTGGTCCCCCAGGGAATCTTGTCTACATATCAATATTCTGGAACTCAGGACAATCTTTCTAGCACTCTCTCATTGGTCCCCTCTTCTTCAGTGTCACCCAATTCGAATTCAGTCCAACAACACTGCTGCATTTGCTTATCTGAGGGAGGAACCAGGAGCCATGCGGCTTTCCAGAAGGCCTTGAGGATCCTTCTTTGGGCGGAAAGCTCGGTTCCATCCCTGTCAGTGGATTTCAGATTTCCTCAGCCAGAAATTGGTGGATCCCTAGGAGTGGTCGTTTCTGCCAGAAGTGTTTCAGTTTTTTTGCCAGAGGTGGGCACCGCAGATGTTGATTTGTTCGCATCCCGCCTCAACCATCGGCTCCCGAATTACGTATCCAGGTCCCGGAATCCTCTGGCTATCGCCATAGATGCGCTGGTTTTGCCATGGAGTCAGTTTACCTCTTCCCGCCTCCTTCCTCAAGTGCTCAACAGACTGAAGAGCGAGAGGCTGCCAGCCATACTCATTCCAGATTGTCCCCGCAAGGCCTAGTATGCGGATCGCATCGCCTTGTTGGCCGACACCTCGTGGCTTTGTCCACTACGGCCATACCTCCTTTCCCAAGGTCTGCTATTCCATCCCATTTTATCTTGGCTGTTGAAACCGCAGTTTCAAAATCTTGTGGTTTCTCGATAATTCATACCATGATTCAGGCTCTCATGCTACAGTCTGCCTGTATTTAATAACGTACCTGGAAAGCTCTCTTGGCTTGGTTCAAGCTGTGTGGTTTCTACCCCGCGGTACTATCTTTCTTCTAGTCAGGACTGGAGCAGGGCTTTGGCATTTCCTCTTTGAGAGGTTAGATCTCTGCTCTCTCTGACTTTTTTGCAAGGGATAGCTCTTTCAGCCCCACTTGTTCGCAGGCTGATCGAGCTGTGGGACTTAAAGGGGTTGTCTCGCTACAATGATTGGGTTTTAATTTAAAGATCTTTAAAAAATGGCTTTGCAATTTTGTTCATTACAATGTCCTATGATTTTGAGTAGCCTGTTGTATTACTACTCAGGCTCCTCATATTTCTATAGCAGGCGACCTTTTTGACCCCCTTTTTATTTACTGGCGTCCGGGTTCTAAATTTGATTTTCCATAAACCTTTGGGAAGGGACAGGTAAGACAAAAGGAGCCCCCCCTGCACAGAATGCTTCTGTAGTGGAGGGAGGAGGAGGGGGGGGGGGAGGGAGGACTCTGGGTCTGTGTCCATGCAGTTTTTTTTAAACCCTGTGTTTTCCCTGTTTCCCTTTCCTTGCCCCTTTTCACAGATGGATGGGGCGGGCAGTGCCCCGTTTTGTTACTATAATCATGATTTGTTTTTGGGAAACTTTTGGACTAAAATAATACTATACAGTTTCAGGGGGCATGTGAATCCCTTTATGTTTTCCTGTATTAGGGACACACCCTGAGTATGAAAACACTTCCTTTTTTGTTGCTGGAGATGTGGGGGACTTGTAAGCTAAGCAGGGGGTTTATAGGAACACTTGCTTTCCTCTCTGCTCTGTTTTTACCCACACCACTTCACCTTCCTTCTACACTCATAGATCACCCCCTCTCCTGCAACAGCCCTTTGGCAGGCACCCCACGGGTGAACTCGGGGAGAGCAAACCCCCCCCCCCCCCCCTATAGAAGTTAGAAAGCTGTTTGGGGTGCTGTTGGGAGGGGGGAAGGGGGGAGCAGAAGAGACGAAAAGGGGCCAGCACGCCCCTCATTTTAAACTTCCCAAAGGGAAAAGAAAAGGCTGAAAAGCTCGTAATGAAAACAACTCCTTTTAAAATTTGGGTTTTGCATGCCATGCAGGTTTTGCCATTTAAACCCTTTAGGGGGAATTTTTCCCCTGTTTTTGCTCTATTAGAAGGTGGCTTTTCTTGGGGCCCTTTTACATCCACCCCATTTTAGTGTTTGAACTGGGGGGTTTTTGGGTTTCCCTTTATAAGGAAAAGGTTTCATCCTTTTTCCTGGGCCTTACTCAAGGTTTTTTTTACCCCCCAAATGAATCATGAGAAAAAAGGGTTTTTTGGTAAATAAAAAAAAATTTTTAACAAATTTTTACCCCCCTTGTTTTGCTGTTTTTTTTGTATGTTTTATGGGGGGGTATAAATAAAGATTTTATTATTTTATTTTAATTTTTTGTGGGGGTAGCCTTTTTTTAGTTTTGATTTATTTTTTGAGGTTTTACTAATTTATTTCGTGTGGGCCCCCCTATTTTCCGTAGGGGCATTTGATTGTTCTTTTTTTTCGGGAGTTGCTACTGTTCCACCCAAAGATTCAAACAATACAAAAAGGGAAATTTGGGGAAAAGTAAATGTCTAAACCCCCAGCAATTTAAACTTGATCTTGAGGCCCAGGTACAAGATTTGGGGTTTAAAAAAGTAGGAGAGCAAATTCTTTGCTCTCAGATTGAAAATTTGGGAAATTTAGTTTTTTTCCCATTGATTTTTGTGCACTACAGGTATCAAAACTTATGTTTGGAGCTTGAACAGCAAAAACCTGTTATGGTGGGGACTTTGCAAAAAAGGGGACACAAGAAGATTTTGGATCAATAGAGAATGCAAAGGGGAAACTTGGAAACTTTGAAATCAGGGGTTATTTGTTGTCAATGTCAGTTTACAGTAAAGGGAAAATTTAATAATTTGATGCCCACTGGCAAAGCGGGAACAGCCCTTTTTTTTTAAAGGGGTTTTATTTTTAATTTTAACATTGAGAGTAGTTACCCAAAAATTTAAGACCCGGGGAAAAATTCACATTCTAAAAATTTTTTATATAAATGTTTTTGCATTTTGCAGTAAAAAAATAAGATTTGACCCCTTGGAAAACAAGTTTTAATATTTGGGTGGCAAATCCATTTTTGGGGCAAGCACAGCAGTCAGACGTTTTTTGTAGTTGATGATGGGGTTTTGGCCCAATTTGTAGGGGGAAATTTTTGATCCACTTTCTTTGCAGATTTTTCTTTAAACCCATTAAGATTTTTGAGGGTGTCTCTTGGCAACTTGGAGCTTCAACCCCTCCATAAGTTATCTTTTTGGGTTTAAAGGGGTCTGGGGGAACTGGTTAGGCCATCCATGACCCTTAATGTGCTTTTTTTTGGATCCACTTTTGTTGCCTTGGCTGTAGTTTTGGGTCACTGTCTTGCGGGCCCCAAACCCATGCCCCTTTTTTAATGCCCCCTGGCGGGGGGAAGGGAGGTAGCCCACTCAGGATTTTACGGTTTACTTTGCCCCAAATTCCATTCCCCCTTTGTTGTTTTTTTTTGTGTTTCTTAGCAGGGAAAAAACCCCCCCAAAAAAATAAGGGTTTCCTTTTCTTGCTTGACAGGGGGGGCCCTCGGTTTTTTTTTGGGTCAATAGACAGCCATTTCTTTTTTTCTCCAAACAAGCGGTTGATTTAAATCCCAAAAAGGGCTCAAATTTTTGCCCTCATCTGACCCCGCACCTTACCCCAAAATCACCACAAAATCATGCGGGTGTTCTTTGGCAAACTTCAGACAGGTCTGAAACATGTGCCGTTTTGACAGGGGGGACTTTGCGGGGCTGCAGGTTTTTTAAACCTTTATGGCGTATTGGTTCCCAAATGGTGGCCCCCGCCCCTTGGGGTTAAATTTTAAAAAATTTTTTCCCCATTAGTTTTGGCTGATCTCCCCACTTTTTCCTCATGATCAAGGGTTTAACCCACGAGGTAAAGATTTTTTTTTGGTGCCCAGAGGGAAAGGTCAATTGACAGCCCATTTTGATTTCTTCCTTTTTCCCCTTTATATTGCAAACAGTTGTCTCCTTTTTAACCCAGGATCTTCCCTTTTTTTTTTTTGGGTACCCCTTTTCCAGCTTTGGCAAGGCTAGGATCTTTGTCCCTGACACCCTTGGGAAAGCTCCTTGGTTTTGCCCAGGGGTTTGTAGAGGTTAGAGTCTGTTTTAATTGGTAGGGTGGCAAGGTCTTTTTTAAAGGGGGGAACAAATTTAAAAACAGTTTTTTCTTTTTTGCGGGTTTAATTTTTTGATTAGGAGGTTAACTGGTCTGTAGGGCAATAAAAACTCTTAAAAGGGGGTGTCTAAATTTACAAGGATTGATTTTTAATTTTTAAAGATCTTGAAAAAAACAAGTCATTTGAAATAGGTGCCCCTTTTAACCGGGTTTTCCTACCTATTTGGGGTTTATCCTCTTTTGTAGGGGGCATCTGTTTCCCCCAGGTCGCTATACTACAGAACTGTTTGATCTATCCGGGATAGACTGCCAGCATGGTTGCTATAGCTACAGACCTGGCTTTTTACTGGCCTAGTGGAAGCCAGTTTAAAAATTTCCCCCGAATTTTTAAGGTTAAAAAAAAGAAAACAGGACTGAGGTAAGATGAATTTAATATAGTGAGACCCTTTCCTTTAATTTGGTTTTTTACTTTGGAAACCGCTCCAAACTCTTTTATTGTCGCTCTTTATTTTTTTTCTGTCTTTATTACTTTTAACTTCCCCACCCTTTTTTGGTCTCCCTTCTGTAAAACTCTCCCCCTTTCCCAAACCAAACCCCGCATGGGAGAGCCAGGCTGTCTTTCTTTCCAGCCGCTATTTCTGATGGCCCCCCTACACCCCGTGTCAGTCTTGCATGGCTGCCCTTTTAGTAAGAATACAACCCAAAAACTTTTTCACTTCACCCATAAGGTCTCCCTCAGCGCTGCAAACCCCCACTTTTTTTCCCTTTTTCTCTGTCTACCATCTTCACGGTCTCTCCGCCTGCCCCCTGATCTAAGATTAAAACCCTCACTATCACCCAACCCCCCGTTTTCCCGTCTACAAGGGTTTTGCACGTTTTTTCACCGTTCTCTTTAAACATTCCCCTGAATTTGAATTTTAAAACCAAGAAAAACAGGGGCTTGGGAAGATGAATCCTTTTTTGTGGGAAATTTCCTTTTAAAGGTTTTCACTATGGGGGAAAAGCCCTTTTAAAATTTTCATTGTCGCTTTATTCTTTTCTCCTTTGATTTTCTGTAAAATCCCTTTCTTGTTGGGGCTCCCCTTGTAAACTCTCCCCTCTCCAACCTTCCCGCATGGTGAAACCAGGGGCCCTCCTTTTTTTCCCGCCGCTATACTGGGTGCTTACCCTGTGTTTGTCTCTGCTCTGGGTGCCCTTTTTAGTACAGAAAAACTTTTAAACTAATCATCTCAAACCCTAAGGCTTCCCAGCGCTGCACCTCCTACATCTTCTCCCTATTTTCTGTTTTTTACCACCTTTACCCGGTCTCTCCGCTCTGCCACTGATCTAAGATTACACACCTCATCCAAACCGGGAAACCCCACATGCCCCTCTACAAGTTTTTTTTCACGTATTTGCACCAGTTCTCTGGAAGTGTTTCCCCCATGTGATTTAGGCACAACTCACAAAACCCCACAGTTTTTAAAAAGGCCCCTCTGAAAAACTCATCTTCTTAGGCAAGCCCACCAAGATCCCCCCAATTGTCAACCCCCAAAAAATTTGGACCACATTCGTCCACTTCCTGGGAAAATTTGGGGACCCCAAAGGGGCCCTTTGCTTTTATTTAGTTGTTCGGTCTGGGGGGGCAGGTTCAATCCATTTTTATGTTTACTTTCCCCATTTTTTTAGGGAAAATGGTGGGGGCCCTTGTAAAACCAAACACTTCACAGCCTTTAATTCACCCATAAACTCCTTAAAAGATTGGGTTGTAAGCTCTTGCCCAGCGGGCCCTCACCCCCTCGGTCTTTAAATTTTTCAGTAGCTTTTTTTTAATGTAATGTTGGTTTATTGTGCTTATAAACCCCTATATTGTAAAGTGCTGCGGAATATGTTTTGGGGCTATTTTAAAATAAAAAATTTACTATTTTTTTGGGGAGGGGTAAAAAATTATTACTCTCAGCAAAATGAAATTTAAAATTTTATAATTTTTACCCAAGGGATTTTTTTTGGGTTTTTTTTTTGGATTTCTTCTCTCAAAGTTAAAATTTTAAAAATGTTCATTGTTTTTCAGTGGGCAAGCTTACACAATCGCAAAGGGGTCAATTTAATTTTTTTCCTTCACTGTATGATTAGTTGTATCGGGGGGTAAAAATTGAAAACCCCCTCAGGAACTTAAATTTCCCCCCGATTAATAAATACTTTTAAATCCAAGCATTGTTTTTTTTGGGTTTTTTTTTTTTTTTTAAAAGTTTTTTCTTTTTTTTTTTTTATCCCCCTTTTTTTTGAAAACCCTTTTGAAAAATTTAAAAGAAGACCCCGTCCCCCCAGAGGGGGGAAAAGTCTTCGACAAGAAAACCAGGGCTTTCTGACAATACATTTTCCCCCTTTTAAGAGTTTCAGAAAAAGGAGGGAAAACAGATTTACTGGCCCCCAAAAATCGAAGAAAATTACAGAGTTTCAAAAAAGAAAAGGTTTTGGATAAAAGAAAGGATACGGGAACTTCAGAGGTAAGGAGGAAAACTTGATTAAACTAGTGCTGTCATGTAACGTAGGTAAACATATTTAATGTATATGCATCAATGCTTCATCCTTAGGGTATCTGTCCAGGAAATGTGCAGAGATCATGAAGAACAACTTCAACGGCTAAAGCGTCTGAAAGATCAGGAAATAGATGCCGTGACCAGCGCTTCTTCACACACAAGGTTTGTCTCCTCTTGGCATAATCATCGGGCTAAACCAATTTATTTTCTGCAGGCTGTAGATTTACATGAGTACAGAAACGTCTTCAACATAGGAATTGTTGGCTGAACAGCTATTTTCATACTTGGCTGAGCCTGCCAGTACTTGGAGGGGGTGGGCTGCTGAGAAAGGGCAGTAGATGACGAATGTTAAAATCCAGCATTCCCAGTCCTTGTCTCCTCCAAAACATTTTCCAATACACCATTATTTCTTTACTTAGTTTGGTTAAAGCTTGTTTCCTTTTTGATAACCCTTAATATTCTTAAACAAAGTGCAAGTCAGATAAATGCTTCAGTTACTTAAAGGGAACCTGTTAGTTGGTTTATGCTATCCTATCTGAGAGCAGGATGTGATATATAGAGTTATATGATATAGGAGTGAAGCTGAGCTCTGTGATATATAGTGTTATATGATACAGGAGAGGAGCTGAGCTTTGTGATGCATAGCGTTTTATGATAGAGTAGCTGAACTCTTTGATATATAGGATTATATGATGGAGGAGAGGATCTGGGTTCTGTGATATATAGGGTTATATGATATAGGAGAGAAGCTGAGCTCTGTGATATATAACGTTCTATAATAGAGGAGAGATTCTGAGCTGTGTGATATAAATCATATAATCCTATATCAAAGAGTTCAGCCTCTATCATATCACCCTATAAATCACAGAGTGCAGATTCTCTCCTCCATCATATAACCCTATATATCACAGAGCTCAGCTTCTCTACCATTTAACCCTATATATCACAGAGCTCAGCTTCTCTCCTCTATCATATAACCTTATATATCACAGAGCTCAGCTTCTCTACCATATAACCCTATATATCACAGAGCTCAGCACCTCTCCTCTATTATATAACCCCATGTATACAGGGCTCAGTTTCTCTCTATATATCACATCCTGCTCTCAGATAGGGTGTCGTAAGTCAATATTTAAACAAGGAGGCCGAAAATTGCATTTAAAAATTATCTTCTTTACTCATACAATAGAACGTGTGGAGCATAAATCTTGGCCGCATGCCTATAAACTCCAAAGCATCATTATTATATACAATCAAGCGTCAGTACTTAGCTGTATTAATTTCATTTCACCATTTCACATTTCAGTGGTATGCAATCCCATGTTCGAGCTGCAACGTTTCGGAAAATAAATTTCCTCCTTCATGCCTGACGAAGGAAATTTGTTTTCCGAAACATTGCAGCTGTGTGCAGCACGGAGCGTCTCGCTCATTTTTTGTCAGCTCGAACATGGGATTGCATACCAGTGAAATGGTGAAATGAAATTAATACAGCTAAGTACTGACGCTTGATTGTATAGAATAATGATGATTTGGAGTTTATAGGCATGCGGCCAAGATTTATGCTCCACACGTTCTATTGTATGAGTAAAGAATATAGTCTAAATATTGACTATATGGTGGGAGAGGAGAAAACTCCCATGTTGTGGCTGATCAGCTAGTCAGTACTTATTATTCTTATATACGGCACTTTCATGTATATTGTCTAGGGTATCGTAAGTCACCTGACAGATTTTCTTTAAAGGGGTTTTCCAACTTAAAAAATTGGTAGATCTGTGTAATAAAACAAAAAATACATACTTTACTTTGTACTCAGCTCTGCAGCCACTAGTGAGGTCCCCACTCTCTGGTAACTTTTATTTCGGTGGTCAGTGCATCAGTGTCACAGCTAGTAGACGCCAACAGCAGTCGCATATCACTCTTCTGGCATCACAAGCTCTTCACTTCCTGGACAGTGATGTCAGTGGAATAGCATGTGGCCACTGATAGATGACTGCTGTAGCCAATCAACCCCCCCCAACAGGAAGTCAACAGAGACATTGGGGGGCACCACTGGCTGCTACAGTGCTGGAATGTCAGTGGTCATGATTTTATTTTATTACACCGCTCTTGACAGTTTTTATTTTTTTAAACAAAATCAAATTTTATTTATGGAAATACAGAAGAAGTGTCATTTGTACAAATATAAGAGGACAGCGCATATACAAACTCATGCAGAGTAGAAATACATTGTACAATTGTGTTTCTTTGTTGCAACTCTACCTAAGATTTCGTACAGTAACTACACATAATATAAAGCAAACATTCTTGTATACAATCGGATAGTATGAAAATTTGACTGGGTTAACAACTAATCCTATAATAAAACAAGCTTATAAAAAAAAAACATGTGTGTGTGCGAATTTTTCACATCCTTGGGGGGGAAAAAAATACACTGTTGCGATTCGTACATGGGTAGTATGATCCATCAAGTATTACTTTGGAGCTCGGAGTGGTTCACTCATGGAGGGGAAAGGGCATGCCCCAAGGCTACCAATGATCCCGAGAGAGGGAGATCTCGCTATTTTCCTCTAAGTTAATGGGAAGGGCCAAGGCCGTTTTTGTAGAGTAAAATCCATCCTGCAGACTTAAACAATTCCCCGGGCACCCGATGCAAGTAGATAATTTCTTAAAAGGAAGGTGGGGATTTTCAGATTTTACCAAACCTGTAAATGGGGTATAGGGGACAGCCCGGCCGAGCTATAGTTTTCCCGGCGCTAAAAAGAAGTCGTAAGGCATGTGGTATTCCCGGGGATGGGTTTCTCCTCCCCGGGTCTAAAATATAGTAGGGGCATATTTTTTGGGGTCATCTGGGACAGGGCAACCCCTTTTGTCATTCAAAAAACCCAAGAATTGCTGCCAAAAGCCTGGAATCTAGGGCAGGCCCATGTAAATGGGAAAAAAAGGGTTGGGGAAGAGAGACATTTTGGACAGACTCAGGGGCTTGGGTTTTAAATTTTTGTAGCGTGTGGTGGTATGTATGCCGATGAATTTGTACAAATTTGGGGCGACCCCTCCCATATTTTCGGGGATACCTCTTTGGGGTTTCCAAGGGGGCCCCCGCCCATGCTCATTGTTATGGCCCCCCCATCTCTTCCCCGTGTCCTCTTTTTCTGAAAAGGGTTTCCCCAATCTTTTTTTCCTCAACAAACCGCATAGAAGCTGTTTTGAGGCCACGTGGTGGGGGGGATAGAAAACACCTTGGGGTATAGGGAATTCCGAAGAGCAAATTTGGGCTCTCCCGAAATTTGTTTGTGGGCATGTCTTCGAAGATATTGAAAAAAAGGGCGTTGGAATATGATTTTCCCTGGCTAAATCCTGAAAGGTTTTGAGTGTCAAAATTTTCATATAATGGGGAAGGTATTTCCCCCCCTTCCCTCTCCATTTCAGAACCCTCCAGTGCCCCAACTCTTGGCCCCTAAACATTTTTTGTTCCAAATTTTTTGGGGTATATGTATTACCCCCGTTTTGGGTAGTTAGTTTCTTTTTTTCCCGCTTCCCAAAATTTGAAAAGGGTTGTCTGAGAATGCAAGGGCATTTGGTAGTTATTGGGGGAGGTTTTAGGTGGTGGGTTTAAAAAAAAAAATTGGGGAAGGGGGGGTTATTTAAAACGGGTTTTCCCCGGGGTTTAAATTAAAAGCTCCATAACCCTTAAAGATCCATCTCCGCCAAAGGGCCAAAGGGGGAGAGAACTGGGGGGCCCCCCCCAGTTATATGTACGCAGATCAGGGAGGGAGGCACCCCCCTGTTCCCTGGGGTTGCAAAAACATGTAAAGAGAGGCGGGCTCTGCCATTGTTCCAAACAAAAGAGAGGAGAATAGAATTTAGAGCCCTAAATACAGAGGAGTTGAGATAAATTGGAGATTGAATAAGGACGTACAGGATTTTAGGGAAAAGAATCATCTTCACTAGGCTTATCCTAGCCATAAATGACAGCGGCAGCTTGCTCCACCCCTGGATCCTAGTGCGGAGATAACTCATGAGTGGGCCAATATTCAGATCATTGAACTCCAATAGAGATCTGGGATATAGTAATCCTAAATAAGTAAATTGAGATGACCATTGAAAATGGGAGAGCAGATTTTTTCCCCGTGAGGGGGCAAAGGCACTAAGGGCATTAAATGGGATTGTCAATGTTAACTTGCAGTCTGGAGTATTGGCCAAATATATCAACAACTTCCAAGGCTCTCGGAAGTGAGGTCTCCACATCTCGCAAATATAGCAGTGCATCGTCTGCATACAAGCTGATTTTCTCATGTAGAGAGCCCATCTCAAACCCAAATATGTTCGGGTCTGCTCGTATCCGGCACAAAGGGCTCAATGGCCTAGCAAACAGAATTGGCGACAGGGGACACCCCTGCCTGGTGACAGTTTTTATTTTTAAGGTGGAAAGCCACTTTACAGGGGCTGTCTTGTTTATGTATTATTTTTTAAATTAGGGTACCGCTGCCCAAAAGAATAAAAAAAAAAGCATATAGTCCCCTTCCTCCTTACTTCCATTCCAGCGCTGGCTCTTTCCGGTCTTAAGTTTACTTCCTGTCTTCTTTTAAATGGGGCGTCACTCGACCCGCTCGAACAGAGGAAGGTCATTTTTTTGGGGGGGAGGGGGGGTTTGGGTGTCAATACCCAAGTTTTGAATTTTGAAATAAGTTTCACAATCCCTTTAACTTTTAGTACTCAGGAGCCTATAGAAGTCAGTACAATACAATACCGACTGTCTTGTGAATTCTCGCCCTTCTCTGTGATCTAACTCTTGTTTTTTAATTGTTCATAGTACTTATTTCTTTAGTTCTATATTTTTCTCAGGTCATTGAATGGAATCATTGAACAAATGGAATCCTTCTCTCATAAGCTCGGTGATCTGTCTGTGAAAGTGCAGAGCAACCAAGTAAACGCGTCTCAGGAGTTAGAATTGGGAGCACGACAGAGAGAAGGGCAGCTAAGAGGTATGGCATTAAACCACTCTGGTTGTACGCTAGGTTTTATAGCTGCTCTATGTTAAGCCCATCAAGTTCAGCCTGTTATCCTACAATCTACAAGGCAAGTCCTATTTACCTTATAGTAATAAATAATTTTTCAACATTAATATAGGAAAAAATGAGTGGTCAGCAATCCGTCTTCAACAATTTAATACAGATGGCATGTATTCAAACCTACTGACAGAGAATATCATGGTCTCATTATTCTTCACCAGTTTCCGAATGGGGCATTTCTCCTCCTTCCTGACCAAGCTCATTTTCCTTTTCTTTAGTACACTTTAAATGCAATAACTCTCTTTGGCACTTGGTTATTCTACTACTGTTTCTGTCTTTTTTCCGTCATATGTAAGGCCTTGTTTTTAAGTAATTTTAGGTTTCTAATTTTTTTTTTAATATTATCAAGCAAAAGGTTTATATTTTTAAAAAAGCTGTTTTTCAAATTTTTTTTTAACAGCAAAAGTGGAGCTAAAATAACTTGTGTCCGTAATTGTGTCACTTTTTTCTCACTGACATTTTTATTTATGATATGAAAGTTTCAGTTTGAGCTGCCAGTGTTTTTTTTATTTTTTTGTGTGCTTTTTATCTTTTTTATTGTTTTAAACATTATGCTCCGTATAAGGTCAGAAAAAGACCTTTGTGGAGAATTTTTTGGTAACTTTTTTTTTGCTGATTTTCTGTGTAACGAACTACAGAGCTGATCTGGATCTGTTAAGACCTAGCAGTATCTATAGTTACTGAGCCCCAGTGATGGCCAGGGCCAGGAGGGCTAAATATACAAAGACCAGAAAGGCAGAGCCAGCTCTCCACTCCCAATTGCTGTGCAGCTGCAAACTCTGCACGCAGAATTAGATGTCGATCGCCTGGGCATATAAAGTCAATGGTCGCTTGGCCTCTAGTTAAAGAATGGTTAAATATTTTTTCTAAAAGTAGCAAATGTCTTTCTGTCATTATTTAAAGGCATTAAAGCTTGCAGAGCTTTCCATAAATCAACAGGACAATAAATAAATAAAACTTTGTATTATATCTTGTTAAAAAAATGCTTCCTTCTTCTTTTGTCGGCCTCCTTTTCCTGTCCTCACTATCTGGTCACTCAGTTATAAATAAATCTATCTTGCAGAGAAAGCAGTTTAGCTTCATTGAGAACTCAGGTTACAGCTGCTCTTAGAAGTCTATGGAGAGGGCAGAAGTCTGAGGAGACGCAGAGAGACATGCAAACATGATGGCTGTTCAGATAAGAAATCCGACGGAGGGGGGAGGCTGATGAATGAAAAAGGAAGCATTGTTCTCTAATAAGATTTTTTAAAGTTTTCTACTTTCTTACTGTTTTTTTTTTTATGGAAAGTTGTTTGTTTTATAATTGGAGGTATGCTTTAATATGAAAATAGATTAATACAGGCACACACAGTTATTGAACAGTGCAGTTGTTTTCGGATCAGGATCTTGTTAAACCATGTCCAACTTCAAGCTTATAGGTGACTTCACCTTTTTGCTGTTCTTTACAGCACTACAGGAACGTTTGACACGACAGCAGAAAGATATGGAGGATGAAAGGAACAATCTGCGTGTGATTATTACTAATATGGAGACTCGGCTAAGTGAGCAGAGTCGTCTCCTGGAACAGGTAATGCGTTCTTTTGTTTACTGGAAACTTCCTACTTTTGTAATTGCTTCACTGTTGTACTGCATTAATTAAATTTGTTGATCACGACAGGAACGTTGGAGAGTGTCTGCAGAACAGGCAAAGGTGCAGTCACTACAGCGCTCCCTTGAGGAGGAAAAGAGAATCATGACCCAGCAGATAGCTATAGAGAGAGAGGAATTGGAAAGGGCAAAGGTAGGAGCTCAATTAACAATCGTGATCTGTGAATCGTTAACAACATTTAGAGGGGTTTTGCCACAATCTCATTTCATACCTCCTGTATCCAGCTCTTCAGCTCTGTGTGCTCAGAAGGGGGCGTGTGTGATTTGTTTGAATTGCAGATCTTGTGACCCTGCAGGATGACAGCACCATGCCTTTCCTCTCTGTAGTCAAAGATAGGTCTGTTTATGTAAAGCATTGTGAGTAGCTCAGAGGCCTTTAAAGCTTTTGCCTCTCAGTACAAGGGTCTTAGGTTCAAATCCCTGCAGGAACCAAACCTGTGTTTTGTTTTTTTTCCTCTTTATCAATGCACAGACCTCATTGAAGTTTCTTTTTTATTTATTTGCACTGTTTGACTAATTACTGAGTACAGAGGACAGGAGTAGAGTGACAGCACCTGGGGTTTAAACACTCAGTAGCTGCCTGAGAGGAGAGGTGATGTCTGAGCATGTGCGGCCAGGAGTGAGAAGCTCTCAGCCCTGGTCGTATCCCCTGGAAACGAGCTGTAAACAATGCATCACTAAAGGAGCAGCTAAGACAAAAACGGTCCAGAATTTTTAATAATGATGAATGGTGAAAATGTTTATTATTTAATTTGCAAGTTTCCCACGTCAATTTTACTTCGTGGCAAAACCCCTTTAAAGTGTACCTTAAAACCCTCTGTGTGTAGGTTTCCAATGTGGAATTTAAAAAAAATTAAAGCTATTGACAACTTATTCATTTTATTTTGGGGCAGAAATGGGGAAGACTTGAATCAATGCAGCCCCTTACTCCCTTCTTATTGAGAGAAATATGCGCCGCTGACAATGAATGTCTATGGGGCTGCCTCTTCCCTCCCCCTCCGTGCTTTGGATAGACTTGCTCCAAAACACCCTGCGTATTGCGGCTTCCTTCTGTCTAGTCTCTAGTATTAACTATTAGGGATTCCTAGGGTTGGGTAGGAGATTCTGGTGTGGTGCCGCCCTTGTTGGGGCAATAGCCCACTAGGTAGGGTCAATTTGTTATGGTCTACTAAGGGAAATGTAGATGTTTGTTTGTTTTTTCTTCTGTGTCATTTTATTAATACTTAATAAAAGTTTCATTTTAGCTTTAGGATCCATTCTCTGGCTGTGACTCATTTTCTTTAGTACATGCAAGTTTGAACGCTATAATATTTTCTGGCGCTTGGTTAGTCTACAAATATTTATGCTTGTTTTAGATAATAGGTTTTATTTTGTAATTTTTCAAATAATATGAAGGAAAATGGTAAAAAAAAAATCTGATTTTTGTACTTACCGTAAAATAATTTTCTCGTCTGATTCATTGACAAGGGACAGCACCTTGGGTATAAGTTCTTGCCCTAGGAGGCTGAAACTATGTGGAAACCAAACGTGTTGGCTCAACCTGGATGGACTATATCCATCCTACTGACGCCAGGCTACTCACTTGGTGGAAAAGCCGTAGCAGAAAGAAAAAAATTACAGTCTGATTCCAATGAGAAAATGCCAATGAGAATCAAAAAATTAATAAGATAGGAAGAAGGAGGGATCTGTGTCCCCCAATGAATCAGATGAGAAAAGGATTTTATGGTAGTTACAAAAATCCGTTTTTGTTTTTTTACCATTTTCCTTTATATTATGTAAAAAAAATTATATAAAAATAAAACAATATCATTGGGACACACAGCACCTTGGGATGCGAGTCAGTTAGCACACCGCTGCTGGAAGTACCTTTGCCCGAGGCTGGCGTCAGCCGAGGCTAAGGTATGGATTTGGTAAAAGTATGAACAAAGGCCCTTGCAGACCTGTGAAGCCGAGGCATGTTGCCGCACTGCCAAAAAGAGGCACCGACCGCTCGAGAGGAATAAGCGGTGATACGCAGTGGAAGGAGTTCACCCCTGGACCTGTAAGCTTCTGAAACTACAGACTGGATCCGGTTGGTAATGGTGGCATTAAAGGCCACCAGACCTTTACACAGGCCCTCTGAAATGCCAAGGAGGGCGTAAGAGCACCTTAAAGATTCAATGCAACGACCGCTCGCAAGGGTGAGGAGAATAGGTGCAAAAAGAGGGCAGAATTATGTCCTCATTGAGGTGTAACGAGGATACCATCTTGGGGATAAATTAAGGCATGGGATGTAGGATGACCTTGTCGCCAGTTCAGACGCTCGATGGATGGAAGTAATGGCTACAAGGAAGACCACCTTCCAATAAAGCAAACAGAGGGAAACTTCCCACAGTGTTTCAAAGGGAGATACCTTCATGGACTTCAAAGCAAGATTTAAATCCCATGGATCGAGTGGCCTACTTATAGTAGGGGCAGAGCGAGTGACTCCCTGCAAAAAAGTCTTGACCTGAAGATGTGAGGCCAAAGTGTGCCGAAACAGAACACAGAGGACAGAGATCTGACCTCTCAAGGAGGAAAAGCCAAGAGGAAGGATAATACCCGTGGGGTAGTACCTGGGTGAAAACCACGTGGCTCGCACCAGGCAAAAAAAGCTTTCCAGGTAATAAATACAGATAGACAGTGGCTTGCCGGCCCAAATAAACGGCCCCGCCACCGAGAGATGCTGAAGTAAAATAGGGAGGAACCAAGGACTTTTGAAAAAAGAGGTCTTGGCACAGGGGGAGGAGCCATAGAGCGTCGGCCAACCTGCCGATGAGACCTGCATACCACGCACTGTGAGGCCAAGCTAGAGCGATGATTGTAATGGGAAACTTTCTGCTTATGAGGCGCGCACGAGCTAGGAGGGGAAGAGTTGGAAGCAGATCCTCCTTCAGACAGCTGCCTTAGCAACCTGTAATGGCACATGGGAGAAGGCGAAAATGAAACTATGCAAAACGCACAGCTTCAAAAGTTGCAAAAACGCTGTCCAAAGCTGACCTGCAGATGTTAAGAGAACCCAGAGGGTGTTGAGAAGAAATTGAATGCATGACCCTAGGGGATGGGTCTTCACTAGCAGAAGATAAACCTTTTTCTAAGCGAGGGATGAGAATTATGCCCAGGAACACAATCCGCTGGGATGGGATCAGGACGACAGGAGTGCAGGGGGAGCAACTTGGATGTCTATGGAGAAGTGAACTTTGCCCTGCTTCAGATACACAATTCCTGACCTGAGTGATTCAAAGCGGAAGTTGGGAATCCGTCCATGATGATTTAGACTCTTGAGATAGAAAATGGGAGCGGAAACAACTTACCGGATCCTAGCGATATCGATTTGGGAAGCCAGATCTCCTGGAACTGGAGGAGGTGGTCTCCCACCTATGAAAAAACTATCCATGGCGAAAAAACACCCATGAAAATCAAAGGACCAGGAACCAGCACAGGTAAAACCCAAAAATTAAAAGTTATCCATATAAGATATAGACAGTACAGGCAATCCGTTGATGCATTTCGGGTTTAAACGACCCATATTCGTAGCACACCAAACCTGCCAACAACGATTGATTAAAACAGTAAGCCGACCAATATAACATAACTCCCAGGTCACATGATACAAACAATGATTGATTAAAAATATATATAATTTCACATTATAAACTTAGGAAAAAAACAGCTTAATAAATGTAAAGTAAATCATTTTTATGGTTGAAACACAAAGGAAAATGGGTTTTCAGATGCCAAATCCAATAAACCTCTGGTCGGAGGAGGAAGCCCTCCTATCTCCTCCCCTAACTGGAGGCTTAACTCTTTCAGTGCTGTAACATCTGAAGCTGGTCAAATTACCCTGGGGCACACAAAAAAAAAATGTTTAGAGGCACCAGAAGCATTTATGATTAAACCGCTGCTAGAATCAGAAATATGTTATGCAATTCTCTTTTTCAAAGGACGGATAGTGTTTTCAACATATAATAGCGCAAATAAAGTGCACTCAGTGATATAAACCACAATCACTATTGCAATTGATGTAATTACGAATAATGGTATTATTAGTTGAGTGAGGGGAACGTATCTGATTAGTCATTTTCATATATTTACATATGGTCCAACGGTTTCAGCCGCAAGAAAAATCGCCAGTAGCATCTAACCAATTACTGCTCACTGTGTATAAACTAGGTGACAAAATGCTACCTAAAGATCTCCCTCTTTTAGATACAAAGTGACATCCATTTTTAGGATCTTGGATATCCCTGCATCTTGATGTAATATAGGTAGATACTTTTTTTTATTATTTTAGTAACTTGGTTTTACAGTAAATACATACATAAAGAAAACGGGTATCAATGGGGAAAAAAATCGCATTCCCTATTTAAACAAAACGGTTTCTGAGATTATGAATCCACATTGTTTAAATGGAACCTGTCACATAGGTTATGCCCCCTTGCTGAGGACAGCACAAGCCAGTGTCAGACATGCTGTTTCCAGCGCTGTGTCCCTTATTCTGTAAGATGCTGTAGTTTTGGAGCATTTAATGCTCAAATCTTATTCATGAGCAGGTGTTAGCCCCACCCACCAAAGGTTAGCCCCGCCCACTGACAGTTATTCACATGTTTCCACCTATTCAAAGTAATACGTTTATCAGTTGAGGTGGGCGGGGCTAGCTCCGATTGGCCGGGTTTGAAAAAAACTGACTCTTTGAAGGTCTCTTCAAATGACTCTTCTGGCTGAAAACTGCAGATTTGAGCATTAAATACACAAAAACTACAGCATCTTAAAGAATAAGGGACACAGGGCTGGAAACAGCATGTCTGACACTAGTTTTTTTCTGCCCTCAGCAAGGAGGGCATAATCTATGTGACAGGTTCTCTTTAAGTAATCTAATATGATCACTCCTGCTGTGCAGATATTTAACTTGTTCTAAGACTTGAAATCTCAAATGAGAAATATTGTGACCTGTCTTTATTAAATGTGCCGGTACAGGAAGCCATGTTTTTTTTACATCTAATTGTCAATTTATGATGTGCTATCCTATCCTTGATCCGCTGGGTGGTTTCCCCCACGTAGATAAGTCCACAGGGACATTTTAATAAATAAACCACGTATCGAATCACAGGTAAAAAAAAACTAAAAAACTTTAATTGGGTTTAATTTGCCGGAATAGGGATGTTGTATCTTGTTCCCTCGTATTATGCTTGAACAGTGTAAACAGGGGAAAGCACCACATCTATGTGTGGATAACAAACGCTGAGTAGGTTCCATTTTAATGGATCCAATATCGGCTCACACTAGTCTATCTCGTAAATTTTGAGTTCTCTTAGAGCATATTAAAACAGGTGATTTGAATTCCATAATATTAGGATATGTTTGCTGTTGTAGCCACCATCGTTTTTTTTTTTTTTTTATCAATTGATGAATTTTAGGCATGAGAGGGTGATATGTATTCATAAATGTAACACATTTACCTTCCAATCTAGGTTTAGTCATAAAGGACTCTTTTAATGTGGTGAGTTCATGTGGATAACACCTGTCTTTAAATTTTGTAGAAACTTATTTTGTTGTTTCCTACGATTAGGATCTGTGACGATACGCTCAATTCGTGTAAATTGAGATTTTGGTAAGGAGCACTTAACGCTTAAGGGGTGATAACTTTGAGAATGTAAAAAATTGTTACGGTCCGTTGGTTTAGTATATAGGTCTACTTCTAAACAACCATCAGGTTTTTTCAAAACTAATGTATCCAAAAAATTAAGACTTTCCATACTAAAGTCCATAGTGAATTGAAGTTCACCCCTAATGAAATTAAGATAATCAAGAAATTTTCTTAAAGACATAAGATCACTCTGCCAAATACAAAAAACATCATCGATGTATCTTTCCCAAATTAAAGTTTCCCAAATCTAAACAAATCATTAATGTATATAACTGTTCTTCGAAATCAGCCATATATGCATTAGCATAGGGGGGCGCCCTGTCTGATCCCATAGCTTGCCCCCTTTTTTTTTATTTAAAAAGAGCTTTAATAGAAAAATAGCAGAAAAAATTTCCGGGGCTAAAAAGAGAGGGACATGAAAGGTCCCCAAAAACCACAAAATACAATCTTAATGCAAGAAAAAGGCCAACCAGGCCCTAAAAAGCATATTGAATATAATAAAGCAAAATTTGGATTCAAAAAAAAGGGGAAAACATTTACAGATAGGAAAAATAAGACGTAACTACAAAATTAAAAATTTGGGTTTAACTCCTAGAGACCTAAAAGGAGACACATAACAATACAGTCTATTAACTTAGGGCATGGGGGTTAAAATTAAAAATTTGACAAAAAGGAAAGGAGGACAAAAAGGAGGAAAAAGAAGGGGAGGGGAAGGGGGGGGGAAAGGAGGGGGGGAGGGGGACATCCCCCGGGGGCTTTACACGAGGGGGAAAAAAGAAACAAAGCTAAGGTCGCACCCCATCCCGTCGCAGAACCCCGGGAGTGGGGGGGCCCTTTTGGGAAGAAACCCAAGGAGTCCTGTCTTTGAGCTGGGCCCTGCCCTCAGATAGGCAAAAGCTCTTCCAAAAAGATATGTCTTTAAGACCTCAGAAACCTTCCTCAAGGGTAGGGGCTCAGAAATCGCCATCCCTTTGGGATAATGGTTTTGGCTGCTTGTAATAAGGGGCAAAATAGCGTTTTCTTATAAGGGGGGGAGGGGAAATAAAAACATAATAAAGACCCGTTTCCCGGCGTCTTGGGGGGATCGAAAAGTTGGTCAGCTTGGGGTGACCTCAAAAATTGTACCCCAAAAAAATTTGTAAGAATCCACATCCCACCAGTATGTCCGGGTCCCCCATTTCCCTCCACACCCCAGCAGGTATTGGGAAGAGGGGAACCATTTATGTACAAGGAAGGAACCCTGTACCAGGGGAAAGGGATTTTAAAACTATTTCCCTGTGCTCTGGAGGCTATCCGCTTTTGGGGGACAATGAAAAGATCCAGCCATTGGGCCCCGTGAAATGACTTTAAAGCTATTTCCCCAAGCTTTACGTAAATGGGAGTGAGAAGTTATGTTCACAAACATTTCCTTTAGAGGAGGAATGACATGCCGGGGAGGGCCCCAAGGGGGACATCTGTCAAATGGCGAGAGGGTTTGAAAGTCCCAACCTGTTTGAGACCCTTTAAAAAAGTGCGCAAGGGCATTTTAAAAAAAGGACGAAGGCTAGAGGCATCTCGGGGGGGAAGGGATTGAAAGGGGGAGGATGTCGGAACCAAAGCCAGGCTGTGGAAGGGGAGGGGTTTTGTCTTAAAAACCCCCAAAAAAGGAGGGGACCCCTACCGGGAGGGAATGGGGGGTTTAACAATAGGAAGCAGCGGTCCTGCCGATCAATTAAATTATACAAGGTTTTTATGAGAAACCCGGCCAAAATTTGTTGGGTGTGAAGGGGTTGGGGCCTGGTACCAGGATTGGTTCCCAAACAAGGGGGCGAAGCAAAGGAAAAGGGGCAGATTGATTGGGAACGGGTCCCATTTACCCCCCCCCCGGGCCAATGTCCAAGAAACCGGCATAAGCCCGGCATGTATATTTTTACAGTCTGGAAAGCCCATCCCCCCCCAATGATTTTTCGGCAGAGTGGCGTGCCCTAAACTTTGGCCCGCTGAGGGCCCAAATGAAGGCGTGAAAAGCGTTGGACACGTTCCAAAACACATTAGGGACATAGATAGGGGAATTTTCTGATAGGTAAAGTAGACAGGCAGAAGTGTTTTAAAATTGCTCATCTTCCAAACAGGAAATTCTCTTTTTTTCCAAAAATCCAAATTGAAAAATTTGCTGTAAGAGAGACTCAAAATTGAGGGGAAGAGCCCAGACAAGTCGGGAGAAATTTTTTTAAACCCAATAGGTGTTTCCCGTGGGACCCTAAAAGCGTAGGAAGATTTCAAACAATTGAAACATTTGGGGGAGGCCAATGCTAGGGCCTCGGATTTGGAAACATTAATTTTAAAGTTCGACCAGGAACCGAAACGCTCCAGTTCAGACATCAGGGCTGGCATCGAGGCCACTGGATCCATTATGTAGACCAGAAGGTCGTCCGCGAAGGCGGAGCATTTGTAAATATGCTCTCCAATGGAGAGTCCCCTGATGTCCGAGTTGGAGCGGATAGCAGTCAACAGGTTCTCCATAACCAGAACATACAAAAGGGGCGAAAGAGGACATCCTTGCCTAGTGCCATTATGAATACTAAAGGGGTCTGAAAGAGAGCCATTAATCTTGAGTTGCGCCGACGGGGATCTATAGAGGGCCATAATTTTAGAACAAAAAAGGGGGCCTATCCCTAGACTCCGGAGAGTAGCCAACAGGGAAGACCACGAAATCCTATCGAAAGCCTTCTCCGCGTCCAGGGACAGGACCATTAACGGGGTCTTATGAGTCCGCGCGTAGTGAATGATATCCAGAGTCTTCAAGGTGTTGTCGCGGGCCTCCCTACTTGCCCCCGTTTTTGGCCGTAATATGTATGACCAAAAAGAAAATAGTTCTCATATAGTATAACTGATAATGGTTCGAGACAACATTGTTGTTCATCATAAGTCAAATCTGTGGATTGAAGTAATTTGGTGGTCGCATCTCCTCTTCATGGTTTATAGAAGTATAGAGCCTTACTACGTCAAAAGAAACGAGAATCGTATTGGATGGTATTTTTACAATATTTTTGATGATCCCCAAAAATTGCAAAGTGTCTAGGATAAGGGACTTAGTTTTTTTAATTAGTGGGGTAAGTATTTTTTCTAGCTAGTTGCCTCCTGTAGCCAGGTAGTTGCCACCTGTAGCCAGGTAGTTGCCACCTGTAGCCAGGTAGTTGCCCCCTGTAGCCAGGTAGTAGCCCCCTGTAGTCAGGGAATAGCCCCCTGTAGCCAGTAAATCTCCACTGTAGCCAGGTAGTAGCCTCCGTAGCCAGGAACTATGCCCCCCTGCAGCTAATGAAAATAAAATGAAAAAAAGGTACTCACCTTTCCATGTTCTCTGCAGCGCAGCTAACACACAGCTCCCGGAATCTCCTGGGCCGGCACTGGGAGCAATCGCCAGGTAGGCGAGGTGGGCGGTCATGGCACCCCAAACCCCCCCCCCCCCCTCCCATGGTGAGCGGCGCCCTGGGTGATCGCCTGCCTTACCCACACATAGGAACGGCCCTGGCCTATACCCAAGGTGCTGTGGCCCCCAATGATATTGATGAGAGCCTGTTTTTCATTTTTTTTTATTTAAAAAAAAAAAATGGATCTAAAATAAGTTTTGTAATTGTGTTACTTCTCTCTTGTGGGTTAGGCCGTCAGGGCTTTTTGTAATTAATATTTTACTTTTGTGTGTATTTTGGTTTGTAAGGTCAGAAAGAGTACTCTGGAGGGGGAGGCATTTTTACATAACTTTTTTTTACTAATTTTTGCTGTAATTGGGGATGATACATTTGCCTCAGTGAAAGGGTAGGTGCAGTGCAGTGAAGTCACTGTAGAACTCATCTGGGTCTAATAAGACCCAGCAGCATCTGCAGCTACCACGTACCGTTGGTCACATGATCACCGTCCCAGGAACGGGGATTCCTAAAAAAATCTATATGTACACATTTTTTGAGTTGTTATCGTTATAACTTCGTGAAGGCGAAAAGGGTAATAATACTCAGTTTTTCACATTTCCCTTTTTAAAAAAAAAAGGAATTCCCCAGCCCTTTAGCCCAAATGGTGACAAGACTGAGAAATCGCATTGGGGTCCGTTGTGGTTGCCACCTGGAGCCCCGTAGATGGACACTTTATTGTCTTTCTTCATTTCTATTCGTCTACTAATAAGTGACTTATCCAAAATGTGTAGAGGTTAAAGATAACACTACGGTGTGTGCAGATTTTGATTCCTTTTTATTTAAGTTGTATGTACACCAGCATAAATGTTAAGAGGATGTTTTCTCACCAGAATCTGTTGGATAAGCATCACATTAGTGACTCCTAACCACCAGTTGGTGGCTTGATCAGGAGAATTAGGCTGAACGCCAATACTAGACAAAACTCGTAGACAAGATACATGCTGTTGCTGGAGAAAAAAGCGATATAAAGACCATATAAATATAACGTACACATATTTGTAGCTTTCTAGTGCAAAAGGTTCACACTTTTGATAAATATAAGGTGACCAGACATCCCGCTTTTAGTGGGACAGTCCTGATTTTGTCACCTGCATCCCGCTGCACTGACAGTGTCCTGGCGGGCGCCCAGTGTCCAGCTTTCAGCGGACCATTGCCAGTTCATCGCCGTCTTCTGGTTCGCTGTCATGGGCCCGGAGTGCCAGCGATCTTCTCAGCTGTATGCGCCTCCCTGGAAGCACATATAGTTGAAATCTATTGCGGAGCAGAGAGTGAGTGCTCTGCTCCACCGAGTACTCCAGAAAGCCATAAGCAGGCTTTTGGCACTCCAGAGTATCCAGCACAGGCGGCATGAGAATGTCATCACGCTGCCTGAGTGGCCTGATGACGTCACGCCGCCTGTGCAGGAAGAAGATGGAGACCAGCGAGAGCCTCGTCAGAGCAGCGGGAGATAGAGGTGAGTACTGTTGTATTTTTATTTTTATAGCCGACCTGAAACACTGCCTAGGTGAACTTATACCTGCCTATGGGGAACCTATGCCTGACTATGGGGGACCTATTCCTGCCTATACTGACTATGGGGGACCTATGCCTGCTTATCCTACAGACTAGGGGGGACCTATGCCTGCCTACCATACAGAATAATATGGGGGACGTATGCCTGACTACAGAATTATCTGGGGGATGCATGCCTGACTACAGAATAATATGGGGGACATATACCTGCCTACCGACTATGGGGGGCCTATACCTGCCTACAGACTGGGAGCCCTATGTACCTATAACCCACTGGGGGACATATATACCTACTTACTTTATTGGGGCCTACATAGGAATGATAGTCGACTCCATCCCCAACAGCAGGCTTCCAACTTTCCTATCATAGGAAAGCGGGTCACCTCCCCAGTAGGTAGGTACATAGGTGTTGGAAAAATTAGGATATTAAATTTTTTGTGTGGTTAATTCTGCAGGAATGAGTCATAGCTGGAAGAAGACGTCATGATGGTCTGGGCCAGATGGAGAAGAATAAGGAAAGTGAACGACTTCGATCAGAAAAGACATCACCTGTGAATCCTTAAATCTAACTGCACTGTAATCAGTTATGTAGCTGCAGAACCAGTGTATACTGGTATCTACCACTATATGGTCACTGTGTGGGGGTGACATATAGTCTGCAGAGCCTGTGTACATTGGTATCTACCACTATATGGTCACTATATGGTGATAATATTCAGTCTGCACTATATGGTCACTGTATGGTGGTAGTATAGAGTCTGTATACACTGGTATCTACCACTATATGGACACTATATGGTGGAGATAGTGGTTGTAGTTTAATGGTTTACGTTCAGGCACAATTTGGGAACATCTCCCAGCTCTCCTGGATCCTATCCAATGTCCAGGAAAGCTTGGTGATGCCAAACCCCTGAATTAGCTTTCTTCCAGAGCCATTACACAGTAGTTGGGTGTAGTGGGCATAACCATTTGTGAAAGGGCGTAGCGTGACATAAAGAGGGAGTAGTCTATGAAAATTGGGGGGCGATGTGTGCCCCTCTTCCGCTCTAAAAATTTCCGTTCTCCTTAGATTAATAGGCTAATAGACATTTAGTGAAAATTCACAGTTTTACTGGCAAGGTTAAAGCTGGCCCAATATATTTGAGGTAGTTGCCAACCCAATGATTATTGAACCCTGACGCATCATTAACATGCAGAAATACATATGGCTGTCGGTTATCTCTTCAATGGCATATCTTGGTAATGAAGTGAAGTAAAATAAAAGAAAAAAAAAACACACGCAACCAGCCTAAATCTTGTTTCCTCTGACATGGGGCTACTGTCTGCTCAGCCCTACAGTCCTTTGTGTAAAAGGTTGCACACCGACACTATAGTTTTCAAATTTCAAAAAAAAAACCCTTTTTGGGAAAACATATGAAACCCACCCGGGCTTCTTTAAAACATAGGGTTTATTTATTTTAAATTTTTTAAGTGTAATTAGATTTTTATTCGGGAACGTTTCGGCCCCTTTAATTTGGGGAACCTTTTTCAATTGAATCTTTTTAAAAACAATAAAAAAAAAAACCACAAAAAACAAAAATGTTAGAAACCCCAAAAATTATTAGTATAAAAAACAATTATAGTTAATAAATTTTTTTGTTAAGACAAAAAAAACTTTTTTTAAAAAAACAATTATTACCATTCAAAATTTTTTTACATTTTTTCATTTCTTTGAAATTTTTTTTATCCCCTATTAGAATACAATACAAAAAAGGGAAAAAAAATTTAATAATATGCACATAAAAGGACAATTTTAATTTAATCAAAGAATGAAAATACAAACAACGGTTTTTTTAATCCAGGGAAAAGTCAACAATGAATAAACGGTAAAAAGGGAAAAAAGGGGAAACCCTTTGGGAATTTAGCCTCTAAAATGATAAAAATAATCCATTTTGTGCAAAGATTATTTAATTTATATATATATTAAAATATATATATTTATATATTTTTATATATATTTTATATATATATATATATATATATATATAAAAATTAATATAATATATTTTATATTTTTGGGCTCCCGATTAATTTTTAAAGAAAAATTTGAAAGTGTCCCGCCCTAAAAGGTTTTTTTATAAAAAAAAACTTTTCATTTAAAGAAAAGTTTCATCTAGAAAAAAATTTTTGCCTCAGTGTTCTCATTTATAAAAAAAAAGTCTCTGTGGGAAAATTCACAGAAATTGTCCAAAATTTAAAGTGAATATATTTGTTTTAAAAAATAAAAAACCCCTAAAACTCCCATTATAATTATCTAATTTTCCGGGTTTTCCCTTTTTGGGGGAAAAACTAAAAATTCTTTATGGCCCTTTGGATCATGAAAACTTACCAGACGGGGCCCCTGGCAAAGGGAAATTATGGACCCGGAACAAAAACCAGGGTTTCGTGGGTTTTTATATTGCCCCGCCCCATGCGCGCTCCTCTCCCCTTAAAAAGACTTGGAGCGAAAGGGGCCCTATGGCCCCACAGGGGAATCGCAAATTTACGTCCCCGGTAACGGGGACCGGACGCTTCCCCTATAAATAATCCCTAAATTTGAACCCAACGCTGAAAGGGTATGGACCCAAAAAATTTTAATTATTATATATCTGTTTAAAAAGAGTACACTACAGGATTAAAATTTATTATCGAAAATTCAAAAACTAAAAAGTATAGAGATTTTTTGGGGCCCGGACGAAAAATTCGTATGGTTGTCCCCTTTTATATTAATATAACTTTGCTCTCACACCCTGATCTTCAAAAAATTAACCAAAAAAAAGAGAGGGGTCATTTTTGGGAAAAACCCCTGTCAAAACACTATAACTAGTGGAATTAGGGAGGGAAAAAGTTAAAAATCTCCGATTCGATTTTTAAAGCTATCATGATAGTACTCTCAAGTTAACATCATCCAATTTTTATCAAACAACATGGTGGGAACAGTTTTTTAAAAAGAAGAATAATTTTTTAAATTTTCATATGTGATTATCTTGTCCCAAATTTAAAAAATTTTCCCAGATAAAAAAAAAATTAAAAACAAAATTTCAAAAAAATTTTTAAAAAAAAAACAAAAAAACAGAAAACCAATTTTAATGTACTTTTAAAAATTTCATTTTCAGCAAAATTTCATATAAAAAAATAAAAAGTTGATATTTTTTTTTGGATTTTAACAGAAATCGAATTCCCCCTGTTAAGTCCCTTTGGGGTTTATTTCTCTAAACTTTAATTCGAATGATTCTCGTTGTTTTAGTAACTGAAATTTTATACCCCCACGCCGAAGGGTTTTTTACCGTTTTTCAATAACTTTTTAAAGCAGCCCGTGGAAAAAATTGTGTTTTCGTTTAGAAAAAATGTGCTGGATTGGAAGAGTAACTCATTCCTCCTTATCGAGACTTGTGTTTTTTCTATGCGGGCTGCACACGCTGGGTGTCCTCCCCAAAGTTTTTGGAACCGCCAAGATTACCAACCGTATTTTAAAAATGTTTAATCCTAATCCCTTTTTTTTACCCTCGTCGGAAAGAGTCAAGTTTCTTCCCCTTAATAACAAAATTTGAAAATTTGGGCCCCAAAACCCCAAAAAAGGGTAAAAGCCAGTTTTTTTGAAAAAGTGCCGGAAAAAGTCGTTTTATGGGCTTTAACAAGAAAATACCCACATCAGCTTTTAAATATTTTGTCCGTAATTTGGGACCCCCTTTTAAAAGCTGATTGGGGGGATTTTTTTTCCTCAAAATTTGGGGTAACGTTTTGGGGTAATAGAGACCAATTTTGCTACCGCTCCTTTTAATTTCTCCCCAAACGATTTTGGTTTTCGTGGAATGCAAGCAATAAGTTTCATTTTTTAAACGTTTACCTTTTTTGGTTTCCCCGGTTTCCCTCCCATATAAAGTTTTTCTCTCCCTAAAAAGGGGGGCAAAGGATACCCCCTGTGAAAAATCTTTAAACCATCTCTCCCCCAAAAGGGGGTTTCTCGAAAGTTTTCATCTTACAATTCCCGGGCAACCCTCCCTTTTTTTGGGACCAAAAGGGAGAGCTCTTTTTAAGATTTGGATGGTTGCTTGATACTCCAAAAAACTGTTACTCCTTGAAATTCTGATAAGGTTTAAAAATTTTAATTTCCCCCTATGGAAAAACCTTCTTAAATTTTTGGGATCCGGAAGTTTAATTTTCCCTGCCCCAAATTTTTCGTGAAAACCCGCCCCTTTGGGTAAATCCAATTTTAGAAATTCAACAAAAATCCCAGGGTTTTTAAAGGGCCCCGGGGGGGGGGGCCCCCCCCATAGAAAAAATAGGTTATTTATATAAAGGACCCAAAACTTTGCAATTTGGTTTAAAGAAAACCGTTGGTTTTTATAAACATAAGATTCTTCTATTTTCTGACATATAGGCATTTGCATAAAGGGGGGGGCCCCTTTTTAGAGCCCCTGGCCCTACCCCTCCTTGGATTAAAAAGAAAATCTCCGAAAGAGAAAAAAATTATTTTTCCAATTTTAATTGAAGTTTAAATTTCCCAAAAAAAATCCCCCGGTTTCAGAATTCAGATTTTTGGAAAACCAATTTTCTAAGGCCCCAAACTCGTAGCCCTTTTTGCCCTTTTTGGGGTTCAAATTTAAGGGATAAAGGGGTGTTTACATCTAGATCAAAAATTTTAAATCTCCCTATCAACCCGATTTGGGAATTTGCTCGGGAGTTTTCAAGAATAATCGGGAGTGTCCCCAAAAAAAATGATTTTTTATGAACGGAAATTTCGGGAATTGTATCCTGTCTAAAAAGATAGCAATGGGGGGCAGACCCACTTTTGTAGACGCAAAATGGGGGGACCCGGGGATTATCTAATTCTCTTGTGTATTTTTTTGGTTTAAAACATAAAAAAACCCGGGGCAAAGGATTTTTGTTTTATCAAGTATTTTCAATAGAATATCAATAATTTTTTTCTCAAAATATTTAGATAATTTTTTTTTGATCCCTTCCTGTATTTCTTTTTTTAGGGGTTTTTGTTTAATTTTTCAAAAGGTTACCGGGGTCGCAAGTTATTTTGAAATTTCCCCGTAAATAGCTTTTCTTTTTCCAAAGGGTAACGATAAAACCCCCCTTTTTTTCCCGGCTTTTGGGTTTTTAAACGTTATGGGAGTGTTATTTAAGGGTTTTTTTAATGCCATCCGTTCTTTTTGAAAAAATATTTGGGAAGAATTTTTAAAATTTTTCCCTTTTTTAACCCAATTTTGGGGGTTTTTTCAAATCCAATTTTTGTAAAAGGGGAAAATATAAAGTTTCTACTGGGGGGAATGATTTTTTTGGTGGCATTTTATTTATTTTCTTAAATAAAACCAAAAATGTTTATGTGCCAGCCCTTTCAGACATTAACGGCCCTTATTTTGAAAATGTCTTTGCAGTAAGGACTGTCTTTGTTGCCTGTACAACCCCCAAACAGCTTCACTTTTTTTTCATTTTAAAATTTCCTTTTTTAAAATAAAAGCTACTCTGATTGGTTATGTTGGGGAAAAAGATTTACTGCCCAGAAAAGTTTTCATACATATGGTCCTAAGTTTTTATTGGATTCCTATTGAAATTATTGGAATCTGCTAACTGCAATCAACTACATCTGTGCATCACTAATTCAGAACATTATCTTCCAGCATTCACTTCATAAGTCCATAAATGACCTGAATGATCTTTGTGCAAACACGGGTGTGCAGGAAATACCATGAAGCATATTAACCTTGTGTTTATGTTCTGGCCGTGCATTACACTGGTTGTAATAAAGGTGATTTACACACTGTATATAATGCCCATATTCTGCTTACATTCCAAACTGACACATCTGTATACTTACTGTAATCTGTCTCCTGGCATATATACATGACTGTAGCTGTCCACATTACTGTTTTATATAGCACAAGAAAAGTATCTATAAATGTGGAATGTTCCCTCAAGGGTACAGGTAAATCCATTTTATACAGGGTCACATATTTCCAAGTAATTTGGGGAGATTTATGAATTTTTATTCTTTGATTGCTTCCAGACAGAAAAATAACAAACCTCTCCTAATACACTTAGGGTATGGTCACACATTAGTTTTCTCCACATGGAATAATGCATGCAGATTTTAGATGCAGACTTCAAATGTCGAAATGGATCTTAGCATGATTTTTAACATGGATTTCAATGCAACTAATCAATATCTCAACTACCCAATTCAGAAGCTGAGCGGATTCCGCTCTGAAGAAATTATTCCACATTTTTATTACACACGTTGAAGATGATTAAAATCTGCACTATAGTTCATTTATGAGCACATCAAAATGTGTCATGTTAACATACCCCTAAGGTAGCATATTGTACCACACAGACCCGCTTTTGATGGTTATTGGGACTTCTTGACATCACCACTGTTTGCTTACATCTTATAAGGGTAGACTATGATCCAATAAAATGTTAGTTCACTTTAGAGTATTTATCTACCTTCCCTCGTGGTTTATTTTACTTCTTATTATTTATTGCCCAATACATCTGAAAACGAAGAAACTTTACAACTAGTTTTTACTAATACTCTTCCCTCTGATGTGTGTACAGCTCTTGTGCAGACCTATATGTGTTCATAGAAACAGACCACAGCTACTATGTTTGTAGTCCACTGCTGTTCACACGGCAGTGGACAAATACCGGTCGGTTTGCCGGACGGTCTTTGTCCAGTTTTGCGGACGTCCCCATGGCCGCGGGGGGTACGGCTTTTCTCCGCGATGAGCGGAGAAGAGCCCTCCCCCCTCCAATTGAGGTGTTCATATTCCGTCCGGAAACCGGACGGAAGAATGAACATGCTCAATGTTTTTTGAGCATCCCGCGGGTGGAAAAACCGCCGGGTGGAAAACCGGTGCAGTGGGGACTGCTGCACGGGTTTTCCATAGAGCCCTATTGTGCTCATTTTCGGCCGGTTTTTCAGGCGGTCTGAAAAAACGCAAACTGGCTGAAAAACCGGCCGAAAACCTGTGCCGTGGGGACATGCCCTAATAGTGCAGTAATACTTTCCATTTGTTTGTACTAATTTATAATGAGTGGTAGCAAAAAGTAGGAGACAGGCAGGTGGCAATGTGAGTGCAGTATTGAAGTATTTACAGTTTGTAGTCTTTTACCACAGAAACACCTAGGTCTATGGAGAAGCTGTAGACACAAAAAAATAGTACAAGAGTCAGTCTGAAATTAATGCCTCCTATTTATTACATGGAAACTACCGCAAATACAAAGAGCATGATAACACTATTTAATAGATTCCAAAACTCCACTTTGCATTTCTTCATCCTAAGAAACATACTATTGTTGTCTGTGAAAATAGCTGTATGGGGACTTGTTTCATGATGGTCAAGCTGTTATTTTTATTGGTAACCTTTTGGAGAGCATGTGACTGGTCACTTTTTCAAGTTCTTTATCACATGGCATAAATACCTGAATATGTTAATATTTCCATGTCAGTAAAGATATAGGAATACCAAATATGTTTATTTTATTATTGTTTTATATCTCTTTTGGTGAATAGGAATGGGGGCTGCTTTTAACCTTGTGTTTTATTTTTATTTTCTTATGTTTTATCTTAATTTCTATTAAACCTTTTTAGATTACATATATTTTCATATTACTTGTAAGCATAATCTTTTTACGCATTTAACGTGTGTAATATACAGGTGACAGCCTCTGCACCTTACACACTTTCTTGCACTAGCAACATAAATGAATGGCAGATATTGCCAAGGAGTTATATTACACTATTCCAATATACTACTACCAAATCTGACCCATCAGATTTCTCAGACTGTCCATTTCTTTTTTGTTTCTCAACTCAAGAATGAAAAGCAAATATCTGCTGTTCTGTCCTCCCTATGTGTGCGGAGCATAAGTTGACAGGCAGCTAAACTCTTTCCCAGCAAGCATTGACAATGGAGCAATGTCCAAACTTCAATTTTTACTGCACGGGATAGTGTAAAACTGGGAAACAGAAGGAGAATGCACTTACTGTAGTATAGCAACGTGCAGCAATACAATATTGTACAAAGCAATGCAAAAATGAACATGTACATGAAATACATTCTAGAGAAGAGGGGTGAGCAGACATATATATATCAGGGGAACAGTACTATCCTATCTGCAGTAATATGGGTCTAACTATAAATTGTAATAACAACAGCTATGGACATAGAACACAATAATATACATTACTGTGTAATCTGCAACCCTATATAGCTAGTTTAACATACCAGCGATGCTACTGTAGGCTCAGATGTGAGAGGATGAGTCTAAATTACTGAATACTGTTGCATATGTGCAATGCCCTTGTATGCCATCTATCAGCATTTTTATATGCATTTACCTTGTTAATAGCTCAGCAGAATTATAAGGAAATGACCAAAGGGCCTTCCTCAGTTACTCATCTTCTGGTGGGCAGGGTATTAGTAGTACAGGCTTCTGTCACTAGGTGAATGTCCACAGAACATTTCTAAGGGGGTTTTTTGGCTGGTTTGAATTTTTTGGAGGGGGTTTTGAAATTTGGTTCCGGGTAAATTTTTTTTTTTCCCTTTTTCTATAACTGTTTTTTTTATTAAAAAAAAAAAAAATGGGTTTTTCAAAACACAAATATTCCAATTTATTTCCAAATATGTTATACACAAATAAATTTTAAACCCCTTTCAGCCCTCACAAATCTTGCATCATATTTTGCATATAACTAAAGGTATTGAAAGTTCATTTCAAATACGACCTGAACGGGTTTGGGACCAAAGACAGCAAAAGCCAAAAAAGAAATTATATTTATTTAGCCCATATTGGGAGGGTACATTTTTGTCCCCCCCCAAAATACCTAATGGGTTTTGCAAAAAGAAATGCCCCTCCATTTGGAAAAATTTTAAACACCATGGGGGAGGAAGGCGGCAAAAACCTGCCCCTTCCCTAAAGGGAAGGCGTCATCAGGAGGCCCCCCAACATGTGGGCCTGAAAAAAGAGAATATGGCCTCAAAGCGCACACCCTAAGGGGGATAAAACCCAAGATTACAAAGAAAAAATCCTTGAACATAAAGGGAAAAAAGACAGTGACGACAAGAAAGGGGAGGGGGGAAAAAAGGGGAGGGGGTGAAAAAGGAAAAACCCCCAGTTATTAAGGTTTTAGGGGGCGAAACCCCCGTGGCCCCTTTACCTTCTCAAAATTGGTCCACCCGGTTTTATGTAAAACAGCCGTCAGAATTTTTCCCAGGGGGCGGCCCCCCCCAAATTTCCTCGGCCAAAAACGAAGACTAGAGGGGCTCTTTCTGTTCCACCTCCCCGGAAAATCAGGCACCAAGCCGCCGTGGAAAAGCAAATCACCCTTTTGGCCTTTAACCTTGGGGGGAAATCCCCAACCGGCCCCCCCAATAAGTACATAAAACGGGTCGAGGGAAAACTCCACCTCCAGAACCCTGTCAGGGGCCCTTTTCACCCCCCCCCAAATGGCCCCAAAAGGACCGAGAAAGCCCCAGAATATGGCAAAAAGGGTTCCCGTGTTTGCCACATCCCCAAACCCGCCGAGGGGGTTTGGGGGGGAAAAACCCTTGAAAGGAAAATTCGGGCGTATGGTCCCAAAAGAAAAAGGATCTTGTATAAGTTCTCCTTCTGTACCAACTCCCGGGGGCCCGGACCCCCCCGGGGCTGCCTTTCCCAAAAGACCTCCCAAAGTGTATAAAAGCCCGGTTTGCCTAAGAAAGCTTCCCACTTTGAAAATACTTATGGCCCCCAAAGGCTCCTAAACCCGGGTCCCCATTCCACGTGTTATAGGGGGAAAACCCACCCCCCAAAGTAGAAACCCCACTCTTGCACGGGTTTCAAAGGTAGTGGGGGGGGACAGAACCGAGGTCCCAAAAGAGAGAGGAAAAGTGATTTTAATTTTGGAGGGAGTGGAATCTAGAGGTAGCCCGGGGGGCCATGCTTTTCCTGAAATGCATCAAAGGAAAGGAGCCTCCTGTCCCCAAACCCAACAATGTCCGCAAAGCTAAATAGGTCCCTTCCCCCCCCCCCCCCCCCCGCCTTTGGTCGAGGGGAAAAAACCCCCAAAAACTTGGGGGGAGGGGGTTGTTTCCCCAAGAACGATGTCAAAAAGGAACTTGGGAGAAGCCCAAGGGGGTGAAAAATGTTTTCCCCGCATGCTGCCAAATGCTAAAAGTGAAACCCAATTTGGGCCCCAACATAGGCCTGGTCTATAGGGGAAAGGGGGCTAGAGTGCCAGGAAACGGTTAGGGTGGGTTGGGGCCAACCAGACCTTTCCACCTCCATCCACTTGGAAGGGATAATTCAGGGCCGGGGCCAAGCCGAAATTTTGGCGGAAGGGGGTCCGCCCAATAGTAGTGGAGAAATTGGGCACTGCCAGCCCCCCCCTTGCTTGCTTGTCATCAAAACAAACCTTTTGTAATTTTGTTCCCACCCCCGGGGCCAAATTAAAGTTTAGGGAAAACGCCTGAAGGGGTCTCAACTCACGCAAGGGGGCTGGTAATTTGGGAGGTCCCCAATAGGGGACAAAAGTTTAGGTTTGAAAATTGGGCATTTTAACCGCAAATTTATCCTACCCAAAAAACGAGATAGGAAAAAGGGTGCCATTTTCAAGAAGGGGCTTCAACTCCCTTTAAAAAGGGGGTGGGAAATTCCTGATAGAAGGGGGTCAAAACTTTTCCGTTTTTCATAACGGGCCCAGGTATTTTTGGGACTGGGGGTTGCCAAAAAGGGAAGGGAAAAATTTAAATTTAAGGGGGTCTAAAGCCTCGGGTTTTGGGAAAATTTAAGGGGGGGGGCTTCCGTTTTTTTGCGGGTGTTTACTTTGTACCCCGAGGAAAAAACACTAAACCGCTCCCAAGAGGGCATGTAAGGAGGGGGAAAGGGAAACATTTAAGTAACAATGTTTTCCGTGTTAAGAGAATTTTCATCGGGCCCAAAAAAGGAGAGTTTTAAAATCCCTTTCCTTTCACCCTTTCCCCGCCCCTTTT
Source organism: Phyllomedusa bahiana (assembly GCA_025379985.1). NCBI lineage: Eukaryota > Metazoa > Chordata > Amphibia > Anura > Hylidae > Phyllomedusa > Phyllomedusa bahiana. The sequence goes on from JAODAL010011594.1 coordinate 35,586, forward strand.
TAGGCTGAGCCCAGTGGGCAAGCTTGGGGGGGGGGTGGGTGGGGGGGGGGGTTTTTTTGCAAGATTGGGGGAAACAAAGGGGGGTTTGGGGGAGTGGGCACCCCTTTTCTTTGTCCCAAATTTTTTTTGAAACGGGATGGATGTGTGGGTGGGGCAACTACAGCCGCAGAAGGGGAAGGGTTTTTAAAGGCTTTTAACAGCCCTCATGAAGGAAACCCTTTGAAGCCGAAATTTGGGCATTGGTTTTTAAAAAGGAATGGCCACCCCCCCGGCCCCGGGCAAGGGCCTTTTTCCGGTCCAAAAATTTAAGGGAAGGGGAAAAGGGCCCGCCCCCGATTGAGCATTTAAAAACCCCGGTCAACGATAGATTCTTGGGGTTGCCCCCCCTTGGGCGAGAAGGGGGGGCAAATCCCAAATTTGGGCCTTTTTTGACAAGCTGGGGGAGCCGGCCCCCAAAACCCGTTTTGGGCCCAAAAGCCCAGTTAAAAAATTTTTCGTTTCCCAAATTTAGGAGAAACAAAAGGGGCCCATAGCTCCCCCCGCTTTCTTTTTTTTCCGGGCCCCTTTCCCTTTTCCTTATGGTAAGGTTTTTAAAGGGAAAGAATGGGACATGGAGGTGGGAATAGGGGGATCCATCCAGAAAGGATTTAAAGGGGAAAATAAAAATAAAAGGGGGGCCGGATCCCGCCCAAAAGGTTTTTTAAATTTTTGAAACGGGCCCGGGGCCCTTAAACCCAAGGTTGCAATTCCAAACACCTCCATAGCTTCCCCCTGGGGAGAGGGGGATTAAGGAGTCAGATGCCTCTGGCGGGAGCCCTTTGGGAAGGGGTAAAGATGTAAGAATTCCCTTTTAAGTTGTTTTTTTTTCCACCCTCCGCCTCGGAGTTTTCCCAAGGGGGGGAGTAGAGCTTTGGAAGAAAAATTCTGAGATTTTTTTTAAGCCATTATTTTGGATTTATAAAAGAGAGGGGCCCTCCCCCCCTTTTTTAAGTGCCCGCGGCATAGAGGGACACAGTCCTGTCTTTCAGCTGTCCCGGCTAACAAATTTTTGTGCCTTTTTTTGCATATTAAAAGGGACCGCAGCCTGGAGTTTAATAATAGTTTTTTCAGTTTTAACCCAACCGCGGGTATCTTTTAAGCCCCTTTTGGATGGTAACTATTTGCTTCAAAGTGGAGAGGGCTTGGGTGGCCCCGATACAATTCCCTTTTGTAGGTCTTTAAGACATCCTCAGAGAGGACTTCCTTAACTCTTGTTCCCCTTTTTGACCCTAGAGCCCCCGGGCCCATGAATCCCCCCCTAAAAACAGACATAGAGTAGCCACCGAGCCCGTTTTCTCAAAAATAGGATGTCAAAAGGGACTCCCCCCGTTCTCTCTATGGTCGGGTTTTTTTTAAAAAGGGACTCCCCCCCCTTTAATCTCCAAAACATGACCTTGCAGTGGGGGCTTTAAAATCAAAGGGCGACCCTGACCGGGGGGTGGTTTTTGCCCCGGTAAACGGGGTCAATAGCTAATCCCCCTCACCATCCTCAAAAAAAAGGGTGTAAAGAAGTAGTTTCCGCCTGGGGGGTGTGCTTTGGGGGAGGGGAATAAAAGGTGTATTCTCTGTCTTTTTGGGGTGGAAAAACCCCCCACGAATTTGAACAGACCCTGCCCTTTTGATGAATTACGGAAAGCAGCAGGGACCGGCCCCCCCACCCCCCCCAAACCCCACAGTTATCCCTCACCTTTTGAGAACTTTAAAAATTTAAATCACCTCCCACCAAAATTTCAAAAGGGGGGAAGGCTTTGAAAGTTTATGCAAGGGGCCCTTTTCAGGGAAGGTAGCTGAGCTAATTTGGAGTGTTTAAAAATTGCCAAAGCAAAAAATAGGTTTTATTGTGGAGGAGGCCTGTAAATTTAAAAAATCGACCCGCTGGGGCAAGGGCCCCAAGGCGAAACCTGCAAAAGGGCAAGACCTGGAAACCATTATAGCGGGCCCCGGCTTTTTTGTCTGACCATGTGCATTTTAAGTGACCGGGTATTTTATGTTGGCAAACGCAAAGGGGTTTCCTGAATTTAAAGGGGCGTCCCCCTGCAGGAAGACAAAAGGCAGCCCGCAATGGCCCTTCATTCTTTTTAGGACCAGGCTACTTTAAAGTTTGAGTTGAGGCCCCTTTCCCCTTCAAGGTAAAGGATCCGGGCCATATGAGCGCCCAAACCTTTTTTGGGAGAGGCCCCCAAAATTTTGGGTAGGCAGGGGAAAAAAAGGGGCACCCGAAACAAGGGGGCCAAAAACGTGGGTTTTTTCCCCAAAATAGATTGGGGGAACTTTAGGGAAAAAACACGGAGGAAGGGGGATGACAAGGATTAGACCCAACAAAAGGGAAAGAAAAACAACGAGAAATTTCCCTAAGAAACCGAACGTTTTTAGTTTAACTAGGGGAGGGGGGCAAGGGGTACCCTTGAATCCCCAAAAGTTTTTAGCCCCGGGGGGTAAGAGGACGGAAAACAAAGGCAAAAATAAATGGGGTTCCCCAAATGGGGGACCCCTAAAAAAGGAAGGGCCCCCGTCAGGGGCCCACCTCTTACACCCATAAAAACCAGAAGTCTAGGTCCACCCACAGTGGAAAAACGGGGAAAAAAAACGACTTGAATCCAACCCAACCCAAACCTGAAATTTAAAAAAAGATAATAGGCTATCTACAAAATATCATTTTTTTCCAGTAATTTAAAGGGGGAAATTTCCCCAAAATGCCCTCCCGAGCCAACAGCCCGGGGAGAAAACCCCCCACGAACAAAAAGGGGTGGGGGTGCTTTTGGGGGGAAAGAGGATTGGCCAGCTTTCACCACCCCCGCGAAGAGACGCCTTCGCCAAAACCCCGGGGGGGGGGGGGGGGGAGGGGCAAAGGAACAGAGAAAGGGCCCAAGTGTTCTAACCTTTTTTGGGGAAACGGGGGTTTAAGGGAACCCTTTTCAGAAATCCCGGGGAGGGGCCTGGAAAAAATCTCAAACATGGGCAGGTCGCCCTTCTTTGCTGCAGACAGGGTGAACGGGAAGTGCCACCTATAATTTTTTAATTTTTTGGCCGTTTTGAAGAGCTGGAATGAGGGGGTTTTTGGTGGCCCGTCGTTTTTTCTGGAGGGAAATTTCCCGGGCAATCCCGGAAGAGTTTGAAGGAAAAAAGGGATGGAATTTTTAAAAAAATGGTTTCCCCCAAAACCTTCTCCATGACCCCCTCCTTCAATTGGAATTTGTGGAAAGCAGCAATGGGCAACCCAAAGGCCCGTGGAGATGAACCCTTTGGGGCGCAATGCTCTAATTTGGGGGCTGTCCAGCTTAAAAATTTTGAGGGTTGGGGAAAAGGGGTCCCCCAGTACCTGGGAAAACTGACCAGTCCAGCCCTAGCTTGTATATTTTCGTCCCCCCGGGGCTCCGGGAGGCCTCTAATTTGGGACGTTTTTATCGGCGAAACCGGGTTTTTCTAGGTCCTCCCAAAAAACCCCGCCATTTCTTGGGATATTTGGGTAATTTTCGCCCACAAAGGGGCCGGGGTGGACCTGGTTTGTTATTTGCGGGGTATCATCATGGGCGTTCCAGCTGCTTTCCCCCGGGGGGACCCTCAACTTGAAAAACTTGTCTAAGGGAAGAGACTTCCCTTGGAAAAGGGGTGTAAATCAGAAAAGAGAGCCCCCCGTTTTTTCCCTATCAGGGAGCGCATCAACCTCCAAACCCGGGGGAGTTTCGGGGGAGATCAGGGCTAAAGAGAGCCAGCACAGGGGCAGGGACCCTGCCCCAAAAGTGAGAACTACTGGGGAGGCCCCTGGCCAAGGATGGAGGGGGGGGCAGAATTCCCGAGCCCCTTTTCCCCCAAGTGGGAAAGGGTCTCTCGGGGTTTTCCCCTTTTGGGCAGATGATAAACCCTTTCCCAAATTTTAAATAAAGGGGTCCCCAACCTGGGGTGGGCGATTTATTTTTGGGCCCCGAAAGGGAGGGGCCCTAGCTCGTAGGGAAAGCTGCCCCCGGTGAGGGGGGGAGCCTGGCAGGGGCTGAAAATCCCCCCAAAGGGGCCCGGGGGGAGGATTTCGGCAGGTACCTGGAGTACGAAAACGGGGCTTCTTTTTCTTGGGCCAGGTCCTGGGCAGGCGATCCCCCGGTGCCCAAAAAGCCCTTTGGGACCCGGGGGGCCTTGGGTTGACAACGCTCCGCAAAAAGCAGTCTGCGCCGCCGGGGAAAAAGGGTGAAATCGGGGGGCCTCCCCGCTACTTTCCCCGGGGCCCCGTGTTAAAAGGCGCCCGGGGGCCGGAGCTGGTTGCGGGGGAAATTTTGAGCTTGGGCCGGTGGAAAGGGTTTTATTGTGATCCCCAAAGGGCTCAAGGGGGCCCCCCCCGTGTCCTTTTTTCCCAAGGGGTGGGCGCAGATTTGAGGCCCCTTTTTAGCTTCTTTTTTGGCCCTTTTATTTCGGGAGGGTTTCCCGCTTACACGTCCCTCCCGCTCGAAATTTTTGGCCCCGCCCCCCCAAAAATTTTTTTTTTTTTCTAACAATGTTTAAATTTTTTTTCCTGTTTTGTGATGTGAATTTATACAAAAAATGTTCTGCTGTGAAATTGTGTTTCCTTTTGAGAAAAAAAAGCAGCCGAAACGGCTGGTAAGATACAGACGTTGTACAGGAAGCTGCCATGAGTAAAACAAGTTTATGATTGGTTCGTCCATTTCAAACAAGGTACAATGTCAATTAATGATCCTCTTCATTCCAGATGTCCTTCGACTGCCCAAACTGATAGAAATGTGATGAAAATTCATCAAGCCATTCTAGAAGATTGCTGTTGAACTATTGATAAACTTGTGGAGTTGACTGGGATTTCATGGCGTTCATTTCAGTTAGCTTTAACAAAGGAATAGGGCATTAAATGAGTTGCAAAAAATTTGTGCAGCACCTGCTTAGCCTTAAACAGAGGGATACTTGCCTGGCTGTGTGCCATGCTTTGAAGGATTAATTGGCAGCCAACCCCGATTTTTTTCGTTTCATTTTATTTTCCCAAAATCATAACCAGAGATGAATCTTTAGGAGACAGGTGACTGGTTCATCGCTAACGGGAACTGTATCAAATACCAGTCAACTTAACAAGTTTAATGAGAGTCCGATGGCAATCTTCCAGAATGTCTTGAATTTTCATCAAATTTTTTATCAGTTCAGTTAAAGGACATCTGGAATGAGGGTGATCTTTAAGTGAGATTTCACCTCGTTTGACAAGAGCGAACCATTTGTTAACTTGTGTTTTACTCATTGCAGCTTCCTTGTATGCAGTTTGAAGCATTACAACCATTTTCTCTGCTTTTTGTTCCTAAAAAAGGAAACAAAATTTCACAGCTGCATGTTGTTTTTCATGAAAAATCACTGGAACCAAAGACAGCCTTCCCCCAAAATTTCAGAGATTTAAAGGACATTCACCTAGTAACAGAAGCCTGTTTTACTAACGCCAGCCCACCAGAAGATGAATGTAGTTTTTTCTCAGTACCCTCTTTTATAATGAGTCCATGTGACTTGGTTACCTGAATTGTATGTCATGAACACATTGTTGTATTCTACAGAATTGAAGCTATTTGATACTTAGGTATATATTTTTGTTTAATTTCTTTGACAGAGTACTCTACTGGGGGAACATCAGTCTGTCATGACTCGCTGTGAAGAAGAACGGAAGAGACTCGCTGCTGAGTGGTCTGAATTTCACACCCAGCAGAAACTGAGCAAGGAGCGAGCAGAGAAAGAGGTCAGCAGAGCAATAATGGCAGAGTCCCAGAGAGAGAGCACCATTATCAGTTTAACTAAGGTATGTACATAGATTCTTACTGTTTAACACTTTCCTGTATCATCTCAAATAACCATCAGTTTACTCCAGTCACTAAACAGAAAAGTCTCTGAAAATAAAATCTACTGTTAATTTAAAGGGGGTATTTCATAGGGCCCAAATCACTATTTAAATTAAAATTCCGTCACTATAGTGTCCACAATCTTTTGCAAATGACTGATGCATTCTGTCCATCTTGTCCATGTACTGTCAGTTATTTGCTGTCAGTGGTCAGGCATGCAGCATTGTGAAAAGATTTGAAACCATGGAAAAAAAGAGTCTTTTTAATTTAGTTACTTTAGAAACCGAATAGCCCCTCTAATGTGAATAAGGCTAAGCCTGCAATAGCAGATAAAGTCTAGGATCAAGATTGTATCTATGTAAAACAGAGTGGATCCTTTTTATCTACTGTCCTATAACCCCTTTAAGTGAAAGGACAGCATACAGATCTCTCACATGATCTCTTTACACTTATTCCTGTTATAATGACAAGGGGGCATCCTCTAAGTCTAGAGCAAAGAAAGTTTCACCATCATCATACAGGAATTCTTTAATTTTAAGGTGGGACTATGTTAGTCACTGCCACAAGAGGTTGTAATGATGAAATAATTGAACAAGTTCAATAAAGGCCTGGATGCCTTTCTGGTAAAATTATAATACTACAGATTATGGGGACGAGATTCTGGAGATAGGACTTGATCCAAGGATTTGTTCAGACTCCATATTTAGAGTCCGGGAGTAATTTTTCCTCTGGTTTAGTGCCGTCCCCGCGGCCGTGGGGGGGTGGCTTTTCTCCGCGATGAGCGGAGAAATGCCCTCCTCCTTCCCATTCACATGCACATATTCCGTCTGAAAACCAGATGGAAGAATGTGCATGTAGAATGTTTTTCGGATGGCACGTACAGTGGGGACTGCTGCACGGGTTTTCCATAGAAGCCCATTGTGTTAGTTTGCGGACAGTTTGCAAAACCGCAAATCGTCTGAAAAACCGGCTGCAAACCCCTGCCGTGGGGACATGCCCTTAAGGTCCAGGCGGACTGAAACATCACCTTCAGTCACAAATCACGTATGTAAAACTGAACTAGAACTGCACTCCTTTTTCTTTTGGATGCCAGACACCAGTAAAAAATTCTCCCAATCCACTATTTTTCAATATTATTTAGCAAAATAGAATTCAGCACTCTATTTATTCTTGCAGTGAAACAAATTGGATCCTTATTTTATTTGACACGTCTTTTGAAAACCAGACTTGCACCAACACTTGCAGTTTCATCTTTCTTAGCAGATGGCTGTCGTTTGAGACAGCATTTTGTAGATGCTCTCTACCTAACCGCTGGTGCGGTAGAAGAACTTAACAACACTTCTTTCCCATGCATAAGCAACCCTGAAGAAGGGCGATTTGCCCGAAACATTGCTACAGCCACATCTGCTGTATATACAGAAATATGTTTTGAAAGTGAAGGTGCAAGTCTTTTTTTCATATCGAGTGTCAAATAAAGATACAACTTTTTTTACTGCATGAATTCGTGAAATGCTGATTACCATTTTTTTCTGACAAATTCTGTATAGATGATCAGTAAAGAGACTCCTTAATTTGCATTAAAGCACGTGAGTGCTGTGGAAGTTTTCGACTTGTACTTGGGACTGCAATGGCCTTCCACTGAGCACCAGGCCATATCTACAGAGTGCTGTTCATACCTCTACTACTGTAGTGTTATAGGTTTGATTCTATGGACCGGTCTCTTTTTTTCCAATCCTATATTATTAAGTAGAGGGTGGATGTAAGATATCATGCATTTACATATAACATAAAATCATCTTGGTTTGAGGAGTAAAATTATTGCTTTTTACTTGATGTGGCTAGCTTCTGTGGCCGCAGTGCCCTCTGCTGTCTGTGTTCCTTACCTACTATGTGTTTCTTTTCCTTAGGAACAGGCAGAGCTGAAGGTACAGTTCAGTGAGCTGCGGAACAAGGAGCAGCAGCTGGCATTAGACAGAGAGGCTTTAGAAAAGGAGAGGCAGGATCTGAGGCTTAATAAGGAACGCGTAAATGCCTCTGCCCTCCGTGTTCGTCAACGGGCTGAGGAAATAGAGAGTATGAGCAAGGTAATGTTCCTTCGTAACTAGAGTTTTCATGATTCCAATATAGGTAACGAACTGTGAATATGAAACCAAATGGAAATTTTATGTGCACCTTTGTTCACATATTATGCCATGCATACTTTTTTTGTTGTCCACTAGCCATCAAGTGTTTGCGCCTTTTATTCCATTTGATAAAACATGGCAAGAAGAAAATAAAATGTAAATGGTGACATTTTAGGTTGCCAATTGGTGTTGCTTACCGCCTTTGTCACCTTGGCTCTTAAGGCAATGTTCACACGGCTTATTGCCGGCGTAATTGCGGGGCCGGATTTCGCCCTGCAATTACGCCGGCAGCCGTGCAGAGGGGGCGGGGGGCCGGCAGCTCGCCGGCCCCATAAACACTCATTATTCACGGGGCGTACACGCTGTAAATAATGTGCATGTCACTTTCTCCCCCCGCGGCGGATTCGCCGAGCAGGGAGGAGCGACGGAATCCATAGTTCTCTATGAGAACTGTGGATTACCGTAGTTACTGGGACGGATTGGAGCCGTACTGCAGCGCAAATACGGCACGCAGTACGGCTCCAATCAGACCCAGAATAAGCCGTGTGAACAAGGCCTTAGAGACAGAAGTTGACGCTCATAAAGATCAAACCTACAACCTTGGCATTATTAGCACCCCACACTAGCCAATTGAGCTGTGAAAAATGCCTGTTATGGTTTCGCTCCCTCTACAAGCCAACTTCTTCTGCCTCTGAAAATCCGTGGTGATATTTAGCATTTTTCACAGCTCAATTGGATAAAGCATGCTGCTAATAACGCCAAGGTTGTGGGTTCAATCTGCATACAGGCCAACTTCTTTTGTCTCTGAAGATCTGTGGTGATACCTCCTTTGTCAGTAAAGTCCCATTCTTCTGAATTATTTCCTGGTTCACATCAACATTGGAGGTTTCGTTCGATGTCTCGGTCGCAGATTCCATCAGAAATGACCTTCTGCTATTTCTTTTCCATTAAAATGATAGACCCCATTGTAGTTACTACTAGTTACTTTTTTCCCTTCACAGCTTATCCGTTTATCTGTTTGTGCTGCAGACTACTCTTTTTTTAAATCACTAAGCAGGAGTTCATCATTGTTTCCTGTGTTATAGATACAGTGGAGCTACAGTCCGTTCACCAGTCACTGACCCTATAAATATGCTAGCTTACATTATACTTATCAATCCTTCCCCAACTTGCTATCACAGTGCAGAATCTTTTTTTGCCGGTGCTGCATAAGTTGCAGGACTGTGAACTCAGGTGGACAAAATTTTGTTTAAAGAAGAAAAACCCATAATAGTCATTGAAATAACTTGAGATTGACAAAAGTTATAAGAAATGTAAATTTACTGGAACTCAGACATTGCTTTTGAATTGTGGTTCAACCAACAAATTTTTAAAAGACAAACTAATGAAACCAGCCTGTACGATCTGACACAGATGTACTTTGACCTTGGGAGTTTGCCTATAATCTCTTTGGAAGTAATTAAAGGGCTCTTTGGTTACCATTTCTATTATTGGTCGCTTCAATTTTTGGCCACATCCAGGGAGGTTGTGTACAGTCCCATAGACATTAAATTTCTGAATAATATGTGCAACTGTAGCAATAGATAAGTCAGGCTGCTTGGAGATGGTCTTATAGCCTTTACATTTCACAGGTTTGTCTATCATTTTCTTTCTAATCTCCTGAGATCCTAATCTTTCCTTAACTTCTTTTCGTCTATTTTTCAGTATTATACACACCATGATACCAAACAACACAGTGACAACTTTTCACCCTTGGGCAGACCGACTGATTACCAGCTTCAGTACACTTGTAATGCTAATTACAGGATACACCTTTGCTTAACGTCTCTGTGGTCAAATTATTTTCAGTCTTTTCCAGGGGTACCATCATTATTGTCCAGACCAGTTTTATTTGTTTTTTGGGGGTTAAACCACAATTCAACCACAATATCTGATTTTTATTACTTGATTTTCAGTAAATTTATTATTACTTTTGTCAGTTTCAAGGTATTTCAGTGACCATTGTGGGTTTTTTCTTCTTAAGCACAACACAATTTCTCGTCAATATCGTTGGGGGACACTGCACCTTGGATACAGACCCCTGTCTAGGAGGCTCTCACTAGGCAGAACCAAACGCTCGGTACTGTTTCAGCGTACACTGGCTTCTCATGCTCAGGTCAAAACCTTTTTATAGGGAGTCAAGCGTTCTGTCTCATCGGTTCGAAGACCAGTCAATACGTGGGATTTGAATCTTGTGTTGAAGGCCATGCAGTCTTCACCTTTTGAACCATTACGGGAAGTTTCCGTATGTTTACTTTCATGGAGGGTGATTTTCCTGGTGGCCATTACTCCCATCCGCCGAGTATCTGAACTAGCGGCACTGTTGTGTAAGTCACCTTTTTTGTTTATGCATAAGGACAAGGTTGTCCTACGCCCCATTGCTTTGTTTCTCCCTAAGGTGATGTCTTCGTTTCATATCAATGAGGACATGGTTCTGCCCTCTTTTTATCCACCCCCCTCTCATCTTCGAGAGCGGCATTAGATTGTTTTGCTGTTTTTCAGGGCCATTTGGATTTATCTGTCGGCTGCTGAGTCACTAAAGTGCTCCGAGGCCTCTTTGTCATTCCACAGTGCCCATGCAGGGGTCTGGCAGCCTCTAAGGCCACCATTGCCAGAGCATATCTCCAGTGATTCACCAGAAATCCTATTAAGATATGGACTTCAGAAAATAGATAGGATCTATTAGAGGATCTGCATCCGGTCTGCGATTTCTGTGGTCTATCAGTCTAGTGGAGAGCCTCTCCCTTTTTGGATCACCACCCATTCCACACGGGCGGTTGGCGCTTCCTGGATGGTTTGGCATCAAACTTCGGCTCTGCAGGTTTGCAAAGTGGCTACCTGGGTTTCGGTCCACACGTTTTATAAGCTCTACCAAATCCATATTTTGGCCTTGGTCGTATTGTTATCCAGGCAGCAGTGTGCTAAACGTGGACACTGCTGGGGGACTTTTTTCTTTGTATCAGATTTTTACCCCCACCCTCAAAGGTCTGCTTTTGGACATCCCAAGGTGCTGTGTCCCCCAATGAGATTGACGAGAAATTCGTATTTTTGTACTTAACGTAAAATCCTTTTCTCGTTGGATTCATTGGGAGACACAGGTCCCTCCCTCTCTCTTTTCTTTAGGATATTTTTCCAGACTCCCGTGTACTATTCTTCTTCAGGACTGGACTATGGTTTGACGTTTCTTCCACGGCTTTTGCACCAACTGATTAGCCTGGTTTCAGCAGGTGGGATATAGTCCATCGGGGCGGATCCAACACATTTGGTTCCACCTAGTGTCAGCCTCCCAGACAAGGGCCTATACCCAAGATACTGTGTCCCCCAATGAAACCGACAAGAAAAGGATTTTAAAGTAAGTACATAAATCCAAATTTTGTCCATGTGTGCAATTAGCAAGTCCTATCTATTTTCTGAAGTCCATATCTTAATAGGCTTTTTGGTGAATCACTGGAGATATGCTCTGGCAATAAATTGTAAAAAGCCATGTAACAGTATTGGCTTGAAAATGCACAATTCTGACCATCCTTTTACATATGTTATACCAGTTGGCATCTCATATTTATGAAGATGGGGAAAAAGCTTTAGCCGAAGCCAAAAAGGTAGAGTCTGGACACCAGGAAAGGGAGATTATAAGGACAACTAAATAATTTTAACAACGGGGGGGGAAACTTTACCAGAAAAAAATTGCATTGAAGGAAAACGAATTTACATAAAAAAAGATGAGATGAATGTCCATAATGTGTTGACAAAACTACTACTGTATGAGCGTTATTTGGATAGAATTTTCCAAGGGTAAGCGGCAGGGGGGGAACTACCCGGGGGGCAGATGTGCAATTGCTAGGGGCCCAACCTTAGGGGGGCCCCGGACCCGGCTGCTAACTTTGCGCCCGGTAGTTTTAGCTCCTGGCCCCTCCGGCATTGAAAGGTAACTGCCGGGGGGGCCCTGTAAAGATGCTGCTGCCGTCATCAGTCACTGTCACAGGCACGGAGCCCGGAAGAGGGCGGGAGCCGGCAAACCAGAAATGTCAAATTGGCCCCCTTTTTTTAAAATGGAAAAGGGGGGGGAAAAAGGGGGGGGGGGGGAAAAAAATTTTCCCTGGAAAAAAAACCCCCTTTGTTTTTGGGTGGGGGGCCCCCGGGGGCCCTTTCCCCAAAAAAAAAGGCCCACCCCAAAATTTTTCCGGGCCCAAATCTTAGCCCTTTTTTGGCCTTTGGGAAGGGAAAGCCGAGCCTAAAATGCCCCTCCCCGGGGGGTAAAACCCCCGCCTCCGTAAGTGGGGCCCCCTTACCCCCCCCGGCCGGTAAATGTTCCCCCCTTGGTCAAGGGGTAAAATCCGCCCCCCGGGGGTTTCCCCCGAGCCCCCCAGGGTGCCCCCCAAAAAACCCCAGGGGTGTTCCCCCTTTTGCCCAGGGTGTTCCCCCCCCCTTTAACAGGGTAGGGGTTTCCCCCAGAGTCCCGGGGTGTCCCCCCCTTGGTAGGGGCCGTCCCCCCCCGTAGGTGGGTGCCCCCCCTTTAGGGTGCCCCACGTTCCGGTAGGGTTTGCCCCCATTGGGTAGGGGGCCCCAAGGCATTGGTAGGGGGCCCCCATTGGGTAGGGCCCCCCGACCCCGGTTAGGGTGCCCCCAAAGGGGGCCTAGGGGCCGTTGATGCCCCCATTTAAAAAGGGCCGCCCAGGGTGTCCCCCCCCTTGGGTAGGGGGCCCCCCGAGGGCCCCCTTGGGGTGCCCCCCAAACCCGGTAGGGCCCCCCCAGCACCCCCAGGGCCCTCCCCCCCCGCCCCCTTTGGGGGGCCCCCCACCCCCCTGAGGGGTTTAAAATAGGGTTATTTCCCCCCCAAAAGCTGCCCCCGGGGGGGGTTTCCCCCGATCCCCCCCAGGGGTCCCCCGCATGTGGGTGAGGGGGGCCCCCCCTCCGCGCGACCCCTACCCTTTTCGCCGCTTTTTTGGGGGTAAAAAAAAAACCACCTTTAAAAAACCGGGGGTTTTTTTTTTTTTAAATAAGGGGAAGGAGGGGGGTTTTTAACTCCCCTTCCCCACAGTTAGGGCCCCAAAACCCCGGGGGGGAGGTGAACTGCCTAAGCATACCCGGGGGTGGGAAAAAAAAAGGGCCGGCGGCTCTTGGGGGGGGAGTACATTCGAAACCAAAGGGCGCTTTACGGGTTTTTCCGCGCGCGGCCTTTTAAAGGCCCCCCACCGGGGGGCCCCTGGGGGTGCGGGAGAAAAGCCCTCCCCAGGAGGGGGGGGGGGGGGGGTGGGTTTTTTTCTTGCCTTGCGAAGATTCCTTTTAAAACTTTTCCCCGGCTCCTCAAACTTGCCCTCCAAATTTCCCCTCATTCCCACTGTTATAGGTTATATAAAAGAGATGGGGGTTGTGTTTCCCAAAAAGCTGGAGGGCCGCGTTTGAGGGCCTGCTGTATACACTATAATACCACATATGGGCACTATATGGCGGTTTTCTTTTGGTCTTTGTGACTGATCAGTAAATTTTGGGGGTATTTTTTTTAGTCCATTTGGTGGTAATTTTGTGCTCATGTTCCTGGGGGTAAATAGGGCCATGCGTGTGCTATTGGTCATGTTGGTCTGGGTATAGTGGGGGATTTGTTTTTAGCAATAAGATGGTGATATCTTTGGGGGAGGTATTTGCCCTTTTGGATTATCTAGTAAACTGCTGACTATTTTTAAGAGGTACGGTTAAAAGTTGTGGGGTTGGGGGGGCAGGGGGGGGCCCCATCCAAAAAGTTTCTATGGGGCCCCGGTTCCCTAGTTTTCGCCCCTGTTTAAAACGGCACCTAAATTTTGGGGAAAGTTTGATCCCTCATTGGGTTTTAAATTTTTAGGTAGCATAAAGTTCCATAATCTCCATGTCCCTGCTGTTTACAGGAGCGTATAAATCTATCGCATCAGAGGAGGCAATTAGAACAGCTGAGACAGGGACTGCCTACCGCACCTTCACTGCATCCGAACAGAGACCTGGAGCCTCAGCAGATACAGTCTGTGTCTACATCACTTCCCCTGAAAGGTGAGACTTCTTTTAGCAGGAGCAATTATTTGGCAGGTAGATATCTAATGTTCAGCTAACAAAACATATCCCTTGTGCTCTCGCAGGGCACCCATGTTTTCAATCATCGGATATATATATATATATATATCACACTAAGTGGTTGCTCATTGTTGTCTTTGTTACCTTAAATGAAGGTAACCTGAACATACTTTTTTCACAATTTTCACTAAAGATGGTATTTACTGTAGCTGTTGGATTGAAAAGCACATATTTTAACATGAAAACATCTTTTTTTTAAAAGTATATGCATCTTTCTAGTCCATAGTTAGGGAAACTGTGTGTGCCAGACTGACCTCCGGCCATTTAATAAGGGTCAAGCAGAGCACTGCTTCTGCCCAATCAGAGAGAAAATTGAGTGGCTATTTACATCTGTTTAGTCCTCTCTCACCCTGCCCAACACCAATCTGTATGATCTATGCTTGGTAAAGGAGAAAGCTGTATAGTTCAGCTTCCTGTCACAGACAGGACATTGCAACCAACAGGTACCTCGCACTAGATCACCAGAGTAAAAAATATAAAAATGTAATCACTTTTATCCAGCAGAGTGTAAGTTAAAGGGGTTGTCTCATCATGTTGTTTCACAGAGCCACAGCCATCCTCAGACTCGCAATTCCTGGTCAGCCTGTGGGTGGTTCTATAGCATTGATTTGGCATATCAGCTCTGTTCTTTCTAGCTATTCCTGTTAGTGACATGAGGTCAGTGAACAAAGCTATAGTGCAGTAAGAGTTAAAATTTGTGGTTAGCTGAGGTAAACATGCTCATTTGCTAGAGATAAGTTAGCAATGAGTGACTCACCATTGTCATGTGGCAGCTTGGAGCAGTCAGATAAGAGAGGAGAGAGAGATGGTTGTTAACCAAATGAAATTCGGATTTTTGTACTTGCCGTAAAATCCTTTACTCATCTAATTCATTGGGGGGCACAGCACCTTGGGTATAGGGCATCACCCTAGGAGGCTGACAGTAAGCGGAACCAAACTTGTAGGATCCGCCCTGATGGGCTATATCCCTCCTACTATCGCAAGGCAATTCAGTTGGTACAAAAGCCGTAACAGAGATGATAAACCATAGTTCGACTCCAAGGAGGAAACGTCAAATGGGAATCGGAAAAAGACAATAGAAAGGGAGGGACCTGTGTCCACAATGAATCAGACGAAAAAAGGATTTTATGGTAAGTACAAAAGTCTGAATTTCTCGTCGATAGCATTGGGGGAAACAGAGGGTGCGAAAGAGAGTCGCAAAGAAAAACATTTACCAGCCATACCAGCCCTCAGCACACTGCTGCCTGAAGTACATTACGACTGAGGCTTGCGTCAGTCGAGACCAAGGTATGGATCTGATAGAACTTAGAAAAGGTATGGATCGAAGCCCAGTCGGCAACTTTGCAAAGCTGAAGCTTGATGTCGAACTGCCCAGGAGGCACCAATTGCTCGTGTAGAATGGGCAGCGACCAGAAATGGAAGAGGCTCACCTCTTGACTGATAGGCTTCCGAAATTGCTGACCGAATTCAGCTGGCAATGGTGGCATTGGAGGCCCCTGGGCAGACCCTCTGGAATGACAAAGAGGGCATCGGAGCACCTAAAGGGTTCAGTGGCCAAGGGGTAGAATAGAATGGCCCTAATGACGTCTAAACTATGTAACGACTGCTCTCGGGGATGAGTGGGGGAGGGACAAAAAGAGGGCAAAACTATGTCCTCATTGACCTGAAACGACGAAACCACCTTAGGGAGAAACGAAGGAACAGGGCATAGGTCGACCTTGTCCTTATGGAGTACCAGGAAAGGGGATTTACAAGACAGAGCTGCCAGTTCAGACACTTGGCAGATGGAAGTAATGGCCACCAGGAAGGCCACTTTCCATGAAAGCAAACGCAGGGACATTTCCCTTTAAAGGCTCAAACGGTTAAGACTGCATGGCCTACAAAACAAGATTCAAATCCCACGGCTCCATAGGCCTACGAACTGGTGGAATGAAACGAGCGACCCCCTGCAAAAAGGTTTTAGCCTTAGGGCGGGAAGCCAGCTTGCGCTGAAACAGCACTGAGAGGGCAGAAATCTTCCCTCTCCGGGAAGAAAGGATGAGCTCAAGCTCCAGGCCTGACTGAAGAAAAAAAAGCATCTTAGGAAAGGAATATGCCAAGGGGTGAAACCTCTGGTCTCAGCCCAGGCAAAAAAGGCCTTCCAGGTGCAGTAATAGATTCGGGAGGATTGTGAGCTTATGTACCCGAAGCATGGTCCTGATGACTGAATCCGACAAGCCGCGAGACTTCAGTTTTGTGGTTTCAACAGCCACGCTGTCAAACGCAGCTGCGGTAAAGTGGGGTGGAGCAGCAGACCTTAGGAAACCAGGTCTGGCTGCAGTGGAAAAGGTCTAGGAGCGTCTGCCAATAGAGCGATGAGCCGCATACCAAGCCCAGCAGGGCCAATCTGAGAATGGCAGGCACCTGCTCGGACTTGAGGCATTTGAGCACACAAGGAAGCAAAGGCCAGGGAGGGAAGAGGTAGATCAGAGCAAACTGACTCCACGGTAGAACCAGTGCATCTGCTGCGAGAGCCAGGGGATCCCAGGTCCTGGATACATACCCCTCCGGGTTCGACCAATGCCCGACTGAGACGATTGGCCAACCAGTTTTCCACTCATGGAATGAATATCGCTGACAAGACTGTAATCGAACACTCCACCCAGCAAGGGATCCTCCAGACTTTTAGAAAAGCTGCCTGGCTCCGGTTGCCTCCTTGATGATTTATATAGGCCACCACCGTAGTGTTGTCGGATTGAATCCCAATCGTTCAACCCTGAGTGAGGGATGACCAATGCAACAGTGCTAGAAAAATGGCCCCGAGTTCTAGGACATTGATGTGGAGGACGGATTCTCGGAAAGACCAGAGACCCCGAATCATCCACGTGCCAAAGACAGCACCCCACCCTGGTATACTGTCGTCTGTGGTGATGATCAGCCATTGCGGGGGCAAAAAAAAGACTTCTCCTGATGGAGCCTAAACACCAGCCGAGGTCGATTCGGACCTGGGGTGGAAGGCGAATAACTGTCCAGGTACATTAGAGAACCGTCCGAACGAGAGAGGATTGCCTGCTTCAGGAGGTGCGAATGAAACCGCGTAAAGGACACCGCTTTGAAAGCAGACAAAATCCTGCCGAGAACCAACATGCAAGTGCGAAGAGCATATGGGGTGTGTTTCTGAAGTAAAGAAATGGCCACCCGTAAGTGCTGAACCTTTCTTGGTGGAAGAAACACTCTGACCAACCGAGTGTGGAGGATCATCTCCAAAAATTCCATCTTCTGAGACGGGGGTCGGACAGGACTTGTCGAAGTTGACCACTCAGCCGAAGCGTGCCAAAGCATCCAGAGTGACCGTGATGCTGTTCCGGCAGGTTTCCCATGACAGAGCCTTCACTGGAAAGTCATGCAGATATGGAATAATGGTACATAAAACCTCACAGTGCACTGGGCATAACAAAAGTATGGTATAAAAAATGGTCTGTTCTGCTTACCCAAATTGCCATTTACTGTGCCTTTGCCCTATATATAGATTGATAGATAGATAGATAGATATGAAAGCAGAAAGAATACTTCTCTACCTTAAGTCCTAACATCTGATTTACTTGGATAATTAAGACCGTTCCAAAATTAATATTAAAGGGATGTTCTCACCTTGCTGTTTCACAGAACTTGCTCTTCACAGCCAGCTTCAGGCTCCCACTCCCTGTTCAGGCTGGGGGCTGTTCTACATCAGTGATTGGCATATCAGCTCTGCAATTCCTAGCTTAGCCTGTTAGAATGGCCTTGGTGATTGAGGAGTGATAACAGCAGGAGAGAAGGCTACATAGCTCTAAAGGGTTAAAGTGTGTCAATAAGAAACATAAACGAGCTTGTAAGATAATAAGATAAGAAACAGCAGTCACCATCCTGGACATGGCACTGGAGCCTGTCAGAGCACAGAGAGGTGGTCAGTTACGTAGAGAAGCTTGTGTACAGACGCCGGAGATAAGAACTGCTCTAGCTCTGAAAAGAAGCAAAATCAGCTAATCAATGTAGTGAGAATACCCCCTTTAACATAAAGTCAGATATTACATTTTAGATTTGAAAAATGGGGCTCCAGCTTTAGGTTCAAAACTGGCTGCGGCAGCTGAGGAGAGTCAAAGCTGTGCCAGACTTAACTTGTACAAGATGGACACAGTCTCTGTTGAAAAGGCAGAACATTTTGTGTTGTCCTAGACATATCTTTAAAGGGGTTCTGCCACAAGTGGAAAACATGGCCATCACTCGCAGCGCCCACTGAAGAGCTGGCCGCACTTACAGTCACTCTCCATTTTGTTCTATGTGAGTTCCGAGTATAGCCAAGCGGTGCGTTTGGCTCTTCTGGGAACTCGCATAGAATAGAATGGAGAACTGTACAAAGCGAGACCAGCTCTCCAGTCTGCGCTGTGAGTTTAGGGTGCCCGTTCCCAAGAAAAGTGCAGTTCCCAGAGGTAGGACCGTTACCTACAAGACAATTATGGCATATCTTAGCGATATGCCATCATTGTCGATCATGGCAAAACCCTTTTTAATAGAACAAATAGTGCGTAAAGCATTTGCTTACTAAACCGATAACCAAATTTACTTTTTCAGGCTTTTCCTTTGCTATACCCAGCACTGCAGTTTCCAGCTCAGAAGCACAGCAAGAAAGAGCTCCTCAGAAGTCAGGCTTCCATGCCATGTTGGCCGTATATAAAATCCAAGCACAACAGGTATGATATAACAGGATCTGTGTACTAATAAGTTGTGCTACTACACATTTTCCATTGCTAAAAAATGTAAAAATAGAAATATTAATTGTATAGATAATATAGATAATAAAAATTGTAAAACTTAGATATAATGAACAATTTCCAGTTAGATATGGTTAAAAAAAAACATTTACTTACATAGAATAGTGCCACCTGGTGTTCAAATTGTATAGCAATTGTATGAGTCCACCTAAGGGGAGTATTGAAAGACACACATGCTCAGTCACTTTCCACACAGCCAATTTTTTGCATAGTGACCCTCTGTTCACTGCAGAGCAGTCCTGATTGTGGAGGAACAGAGCATCTAAAGTGGCATGGCAGTATAACTGAAAAGTCTCCCTTTTTTAAGTTTGTCTGAGGGACTATATTGTCAGCTGCCATAGAGGAAAGGATACAGATTATTCCAGAGGGCAGATTAGCAGCCAGCACCAAGGAGCAACACATGGAAGCAACAAATTAATATAAAAAGATGCTATCTTATGTCTGCATTACTTTAAAACTGCTATTACAGCCTTGCAGGACCTGTTTGACAGGCCTGTTAGTTGCCCACTTTCTACATCTGTTTATCCTATGCTTTCAAGTATTTCTCCATTTTTTTTGTTCGTGTTTTACTTTATTAGAAATTACTTCTAGGTGCACAGTAGTATCAGTAACTGTGCTTGCCTTTAGCTGAGCAGAGGATTTCTCACCGCTGCTGCTGTCATATGACCTGCACTGGAAGTTGCTGAAACACAGCATGGTTGTGTGACCCAAAAGTGATCCCTTTATGCATTCCTATGGGAAGTTCAAAGTCGGTCTCATAAGAATGTATATAGAGAGAGACTTCCTGTAGGCATCAAAAGCACAGTGTTTTTAGCTAATCAGAGAGCAGGTTATGTGACCTAACAGAACACGTTGCATCTGCAGGTAAGCAAAGTCACTGGCACTACCTAAAAGCATCTAAAAGCAATTTATAATGAACTAAGGGGGGGGAAATCCTGGCGTAGTCCTTTAAGAAACTTATAGCCTGCCAGCCTGCAGGATGTGAACCATGTAAACCACGGCAGCAACGTGATGGAGCTGCTTTTACGCTGACCAGTGTGTCTGTAGAATCCCAGTTATGCACAAGTAATAGTAAGGGACACAATAGAGCACATGGCAATTGTGCCGGAATACTGGCATACATGCTACCCACCACAATTATTATGAGTATTTAGACACGTCCAGTCACACCTAGAAACCTAGGTTAGAAGGGCATGGCTTATGAAATAAAGCATGATTTATTATGTAATGCTATGCTCCAAAAAAAAGGGCCAAAATTTTGGTGCTATGATAGATCTAACAAAAGCCAACTAAAAAATGGTAAAATGTTAAAAGGGTGTCCCCACAAAGGAACATAGACTCGTAGCTAGCTACAGATTGACCGTGTGAGAGGATGAGGAGGTCGTTGCTTGTGCCGTCCTCCCCTTTGTGAGTACGCTTGGCTATATTCAGAACTCCAATAGAAAAGAAGGGCGAGGACGTCCGCAATCACCGCGCTCCTCATTCTCATACACAGTCGGCACTAAGTGAGCTTTGTTAGAACACCCCTTTAAGTATAATTGTATAAACTGGCACCACATTTATTAAATGTTGATAAATGTGAAATATTTTTAGACAGCCTAAGTTTACACTCTATGGGGGACATGTATGAAAACTGTCTTGGTCTAAGACTTTTCTTGTTGCCAATCAGAGCGCCCCTTTCATTTTTTCAGAGCACTATTTTGAATGAAAGTGGCGCTCTGTGTGGCCGCTATGGGCAACAATGAAAGTCTTAGACCAAGACAGTTTTCATACATGTGGCCCTATGAGTTTAAGACAGTATCAATATATCTGGGTGCAGCAGTCACTTAAAATTGCTTCCTTCATTGCATGACAGAATCTTGACTTTTTAATTTTAGTACTGTTTTATATTATATCGTTCAAGCTGTTTTTAGAGTTATTTAAGGAATATTAGGATTCCCAGGATGAAATGTACTAAAAATTGTGCCCTTAGAAATTACAGGCCTCATGTATGAAAACTGTCTAGGTCTAAAACTCAAAGCTCCCCTTTCATTTTTTCAGAACACTATATGAAATAAAAGGGGAGCTCTGATTGGTTGTTATGGAAAAATCTTGGACCTAGACCGTTTCATACACGAGGCTCTACATGTCGGATGAAGTGCACTTTATATTTGTGCTCCATAGTGTGGTGCTGCACATATTAATGGATGACGGGGGGTAAAACACACCAAGGAAACCTGCAGCTATTTCATGCTTCCTATGGTTCGGGCGCAATATAAGTGAGCTGACAAGTTCCCTTTAAAGAGGACCTGTCACCAGGTTTTTTGTATGTAAAATAAATGACTATACCACAAAGGCTTGTAAAAACATCCCTATTTGCATAAAGGATAAAAGTAAATCCTTAAAAAAAGTGTTATACTTCTTTTTTGTATATGAAAATTTACTGCAAAGAGCGAATTACGCTTTGCAAAAGAGAAGAGTTGAAAAAATCGTACATTTGCATAAACCCCCCCCTTTTTTTAAATTTAGTTTGGCGTGTATTGAAATCACGCTGTGTGTAGTGTCTTAATGCACGAGCACAGTTACGTGTTTTACGGTGTGGGACAAAAACAGCTCTTTTTTCTTAAGTGTTTTTTGTGGGTGGGTGAGGGGGGCAGGGCTCCCCCTTCGAAATTTCAGGGCCCCATAAGCTGAGGTCTGGGCCCCCCCCGTCAACACGCCCCCATTGCCCCCCCCACTAACAGTCACCAACCGAGAAAAAAAAAATGCTTTGCCCCCATTTTTTTTTCATTTTTAAGTTTATCAATTTTGTGGGGTAGTATGTAGACAAGGGCGGGAAATTCCCCCACTGATCAAAAAGTCACCACTATTTGTTATGCCCAAAACCAGTTCCCCAGGCCAATATGGCAATTAAAAATATAAAAAAGCCCATATAATACCGCCAATTCCTACCATAACAGTACTGAACAATACACCGTACTGTTAGTAAATAAAATTAAATAAGACGATATTACAGGGCTATTATGGGGGAAGATACAGGTGCAAAGGCAGTACTTTAAAGGGACTCAAGGTGCGTCTCTCGACCATTTGTTATTCCCCTTCTCTTCTCCATTCGGTCCAGATAGACAAACTTAAGAGGGGCCCCCGCACAGTGGGGCCAGGGGGGGGGGGCCACTGGGGCATGGTGGGCTTAGGGGGGCCCCGAGGCACCCTGCACGTGGGCCCAGGGGGGCGGGGCCAGGAGCTTAAAAGGGGCCCAACAGTGGTGCCCGGGAGGGTGGGGGGGGTTTGTGGGGGGGCCCAGGTGTTTCGTGTGGTTGCGGGGGGCGGGGTGGGTTAGAGGGGCCCCAAACGCTGGGACCGGGTTTGGGGCACTGGACAGGGGGGGGGTTCAGAGGGACCCGGGGGGAAAGGTGGGGACACAGGGGGCCCCAGGTGGAGGCAGGGTAGGTGGGGGGCTGGGGCGGGTGGGCTGTGAGGGGCCCCAGGGGAGGTGTGGAGCAGGATGGGTTTGGGGGGCCCCCAAGGGGGAGGTGTGGGGCAGGGTGGCTTCTTAGGGGCCCCCAGAGGCACCCTGCAGCTGGGGCCCCAGGGGGCGCGGGCCCAGGAGCTTAAGAGGGGCCTCACACAGGGGGGCCCAAGTTGGGGCACTAGGCGGTGGGGGGTTCGAGGGGCCCCCAGGGGGGGGTTTCCCTGACACATTTGGGGGCCCGGTGGGGGCCGGGGTAGGGGGGGGGGCTCGGGCAGGGTGGGTGTGAGGGGCCCCGGGCAGGTGTGGCAGGGTGGGTGTGAGGGGCCCCAGGGGAGGTGCTGGGCAGGGGGGGCTGTGGGGGCCCCCGGGCAGGTGCTGGGCAGAGTGGGTGCTGAGGGGCCCGGGAGAGGTGCTGGCAGGGGGGGCTGCGGGGGGGGCCCCCAGGGGAGGTGCTGGGCAGGGTGGCTGCTGGGGGGCCCCAGGGAGGGTTGGGCAGGGTGGGCTCTGGGGGGCCCCCAGGGCAGGTGCGGGGGCGGGGGGGGTGGTGGGCCCCAGGGGAGGTGTGGGCAGGGTGGGCTTTTTGAGGGGCCCCCGGGGAGGTGTGAGCAGGGGGGGCTGCTGAGGGGCCCCCAGGGGAGGGCTGAGGGGTGGGTGCTGAGGGGCCCGCAGGAGGAGGTATTGGGCAGGGTGGGCTTGACTATCACCGGGTTGAGGGGGGCCCGCGCTCTGAATCACAGGAGGCTCCAAAATCCAGTTAATTAACGAAAACAGAGCTGCAGCACCGTCTCACTCATTTTTAGTTCTCTCTGCTCGCCCCGGTGAGGAGATCTCTTGCTGTCGGCAGGAGTCATGAAGCTCCCCCCAAGGCAGCGAGAAGGGGCGATCCATAAAAGCACCAGCAGAGGGATCTTAAAGTGAGTGAGACGGTGCTCCCAGCTTGTTTGTATGGAGCGCTCCCGTGATCAGAGCGCGGCCCCCCCTAAAATTGTGTGTAGTAAGCCACCTGCCCCGTGGACGGAGCGCGGGCCCCCCCCTAAAACCTTGAGCCGCAGGGCCCCCAGGGACGCTCGCAGTGCCGCGGGGCCCGTTTTTCTTGTCAGAAAGTTGTTTGTGAAAAAAGGGGGCCCTTTGCCGGGGGCCCCCCTTGTTTCACCGGGCCCTATACGGAGTATGGCTGTACCCCTGTTGGGGGCCCTGGATGGGAAAAAAAAAGGGACGCCGGGCCCACTTATACTGCTCACGTGTGACTTGTCAGGACCTTATTTTCAACACACGGTCCTGGCGAGTGGAAGCCAGCAGAGCTGCCGAACAGGGAGTGAGGGCTCGCCCCTGCTCTGCTCCGGGTCGTATATTCATGTAAATAGATTCTATGGTGTCAGCGCAGAGCTTCCGGGTACACAAAACCCTGCAGGTGCCCAAAACTTGGGAACCTCGTACTGCAGAGCCGCACTGGTAGAAGCATGGGTTTGGAAAACCCTAAAATTCAGTGGGGTTTGACTGTGTATGTTATCGCCTACAGTTTTCTGTATTACAATTGCTGAATGTATTGTTTTAAATTGTATGTTGTTGTATATGTGTGAAAAATTGTTTGTTTTGTTGTGTATATTTATATATATTTAGGGTTTGTGTGTGTGTTTTGGTAAGTTATGTTTAAGTGTAATGATGTATATATGTGAAATGTTGTGTTAGTATTTTTTTGTGTACATTTTGGGGTGTGTGTGTGTGTGAAATATGTCTGATGTATAAGGTGTTTTGTGTGTAAATATATGTTTTGTTGTGAGTGTATATATGTGTTGTGTGTTTTATGTATTAGTTGTTTGTGTGTATATATGTGTTGTATTTATGTGTAAATTTATCTTGTAATACATGTGTGTTGTTTTATTATTTTTGTGTAAAAAGTCTGTGGGAAAAAAAGTGTGTATATATTTATAATATATACACACACATATATTATACATAAATTTAATATTGCCCCATTAAGTCACTAAGGCCGTTTACAGGCTTATTGCCAACGTAATTGCGGATGGATTTCGCCCGCAATTAGTGGCGCCGTGCAGGGGGGGGGATGGGGGGCCGCAGCTCGCTGGCTCCCTAGACAGTCATTTTTCCGGGGGTACACGCCGTAAATAATTTAGGCCCCGGAAACCTAGTTCTTATGGAAACTGTGGATTACCATAAAGCCCGGGAAGGATTCCCGCTGTATTGCAGAAAATATGGCGCCAATAGGCTGCAATCTGTCCCAGAAAAGCGTGGTGAACGAGCCCCAAAGATAAACATGTCCCCTGGGTTGGGCTGTAAACTACAATATGATGGTGATTTTATTTGAAAATAATTTTTTTTTTACCGTTATTTTTTTTGTACAAATTTGTTTTTTACAGCCAAGCGAAAAAAAATACATAATAAATATATATTATATTATTATATATATTTATATTATATTTTATTATATATATTTAATGTATTAAAAATTATATATATATTTATATTTTTTTGATGTAATGAAAGGTGGTTGTCTGCTGTCCCCAGAATGCGGTTTTGGCGTTTTATTATTTTTGAAAATAATCCTCACTTGTGATGATGTTTTGTTTTATGTATAAGGGGCCGTTAACGGCTTTTTCGCGGGTTGGAGCCGTACTGGGGGTCGGTTTTGCGGGGTGCAGTACGGCGCCCAAAACCGTCCCAAGGGAATTACGGTAATCCACGTTCTATAGAGAACAGTGGATTCCCTCGTCCTCCCCCCTCGGCGAAACCCCGGGCGGGGAGAAAGTCCTGCACATTATCCGGCGAAACGGGGGGGATAATCAAGGGTTTTGGGCGGGGGCAGCGCCCCCCCCCCTTATTCAAGCTGGAATTGGAGTGCAATCCCGGTACAATTACGGCTTGAATAAGCTTTGGGAAACGGCGTACAGTGGCCTGTTTTTTGTATCTTGTTATTGCCCCGTGGGGAAGTATTTTCACTGGCCAGCGCCCCTCTTTCTAAAGCACTCTGGGCCGGGCCCCCATTCACCCCCCCTTTTTCCCCTTTACCTTCTTTTGCCGCCACACAGTAAAGCTAGAGAATACATTGTCATATCATGCATCGTATTTGCAGTGTGATATAGCCCGAAGATGTCAAATAAAACAGATTACTAAACCAGAGATATTTTTTTTTTGGGTTTAGTGGCGTATTTTTTTCAGGTGGTGGGGTTTATTGCCGGGGTTGCGTAGTTTTTTGCCCGCTGTTGCGGGAGACTACAATTTTTTGAAGGGGGAGAAAAGTGTTACCCTGCTGAGAGCAAAGTAAAAATGGGGAAAAAACCCTTTCTTTGTAGAGTGAGGAGTTAAGGGTATGTTCCACGGCGTGTTCAGTCCGGTTACAACGCTTTTAGCTGTTGTTGGTTTTCTGTCGGTACCAAGGACTCAAAAAGCAGTAAAAAATAGCAAAAGGGGATTAACATTGTTTTAATAAGAAACACGCGCAGCTTTCACACAATGATCACGGATGCGAGTTCATTTCGTCTTTTTATCTGTTCCCAGTTTTTTCATGTCAAATTTGGTCTGAAAGAGCGGGGGAGCCGTAATAAAAAAAGGGGTGGATCCTGCTGCTCCCAAACGTATGAGTGTTGTTTGGGGGACTGTTGCATCTGTTTTAGATCTGATCCGCATGTTTTTGGGTCGATTTTAGAACCCCAAAAGGTTCCAAAAATCGGTCCCAAAAAAACCCTATGAATATGCCTTAGGGGTGTTTAGATGGAGTAGATTGGGTGGTTAGAGTAGCAGAGTGTACAGTGGGGGTTTGGGGGACATAGGGGGGGGTTTGCACACATTTTTTATATTTAGAAAAAAAAAAAAAAAAAAAAAAAATATTGGTGTGGTAGGGTGTCAGCCATATTTCCCAGATGCTAAGGTGACACAATTTTTTTTTTTTTTTAGTTTGGAAAATTATGTGATAGTTGGGGATGGGTCTCTCTCTCCCCTTGTTAATGAAATAATTTTTCAAATTTCTACTCCTAAAGATATTCATGGGAGAGTAAAAAATTTTAGGGGAAAAAGGGTGAAAAAAGGAACTAGCGCAATGGGGATTTGGGGATTAGTGTGGGTGATGCTGCATCAGAGCTCCTTCCCCGTTTATGAAATAGAAAAAAAAACCCGGGGTTTAATTTAAATGGGGGGTAATAAACCAGCCCCTTACAGTGATGTAGGGGCTATTTAATATGCAGATTCTAGACTAAAAAAAGGCTTGGGGAAAGGGTTCGACAACCTTTTAAAAAAAAAAAAAGGCAGTTGGGCTATGTTTAGTAAAGGACACCACAGTGTAATTGGTTTATATGTGAAAAAACCCGTGACAGGTTCCCTTTAAAGGTGGTGGTTGTTCTCCTGCTTTCAGCAATATAGTAAATGGAGACTGCATTAGAATTAGAACTTAGGACATTTCTTAAGAAAAATAAGCTAGTAGGTGCTCACATTTGGGTTTTTTTTGTGCCTTTTTAATGATGTTTAACAGGTGCATATGGCTACAATTATAACTTGTATGGATGCATCAACATTGTTCTGCACAGTTAACAAAGTGGGCAGCTCAGTTTCTATAGAACACACTTTATATGACCTATGACCAGGAAGACCTTTTGATTATTTTTTTTAATGTCTATGTAAAGGGGTCTGTCTTAGCCATATAGAAATCAACTTTACCATTTAATAACAATGTAATATATGTCTTCTGTTCATAAGATATAAGTGCCAAGGTAAGGCCTGGTTCATGGTTTATTTTAATTTTTTTTTTCTGGCTCAGGATTGGGACTACATAGAAAATGAGAAACTTTATTTGGAAGCTTTGAAGAAATCTTCTCCCTACTCCTTAACTGCATGAAATCAATGTAATGTTTATTCTAGCCCCAAAGGGCAAACACAGGTTTCCCGTGGATTGTTTTTAGTATTTTTTTTATATGAATTTTATATTATTAATAAACATTGGATATTGTTATTAGTAAATGTTGTTTTGCTTCTCATTTCCATGTATGAACTGCTGGAACATGCAAGGGTGATCATCTACATTTCATTTAAGTGCTTGCACCAAAATTAAATATTACATGCAGGATCACACAAAACGTGTCTTTCAATTGGAATAATTTAAAAAGAGAATCCAGTGTCTAGATACTGTTGTTACATCTTTGTATGTTTTCACTGGTGTCCTTAGATTCCTTTTAAAAAGTCCGCCAAGTTAGTCTGAACTATAGCAAAAATCACTGTACTACTGATTAAGTGGATTCAACAGTGGGACTGAGCTACTGAGCATGTGTGACCCATTTCATTGGACACGTTAGGCACATACAGAGAGGAAATTAAAAGGATAGCAAGAAGCACCATAACAAATTTGTAACAACAATATCTAAACTATTTTTAGGGCATTTTCCTTACAAAAAATATTTTTTATGTGATTTACCAGAGAATAGATTATATGTATCTCATAACTTCACATTATACAGAAGGTGGTACATAGAAGAATTCAACTTTTTCTTGTCTGTGAAGAGGACCAATCTCTCCTAAAATGCCTACTTTAGTATAACACAGAAAAATTATGGAGCAACTTTTTTATATACGCTTTACAGCAGCTACATGGACCATCGGAACCTGTAGTCTGGAGATGACTTACTGACATCTATAGGAGTGTTGGCGCTATAAACCCGCAATATGCCCAAAATGCGCCTCACAATTACGGTAATTCATAGCTCTCGATTTTCCCTGGCGTATAATACGCGCGTATTGTACGCTGGGAGAAAGAAGTGACATGTCACTTCTTCCCGCCATTTATGCGCCGTGGATAATAGAAGTGAATGGGGCCAGCCCCTTGCACTTTAGAAGTACGTACTGGCCAGCACATACTTCTAAAACACCCGGCGTATTGGGCACAATACGCCGTGTTAACATACACATATCAGAGAAGAATGACACCTGACATCAAGTTGATTCAGAGGCAAAATCCTTTATTTTGGTCAACACACAAGTTTTTATACAGGTTGGTTTAGAGGTGTGGTACATTGACATCATCATCATCACTTCACATCTTGATTACAATTTGCAATACCATTTGTTAGTTTAATCATAATACAAAGTAATTGGTTACTTCATATTAAACATACTTTTAATATGTAAGCAGTGACCTTTACATTATCTTTGTTTTGCATTACTAATAATTCATTTGCAGCATATCACCTGGTAAGTCAGTCATAATTAAAGCATTTAATTAAAATGAGAAAAACAACTTTTCTAGCCATTGTTTTAATTATTATCTACTAGGAAAATAGGTTGTTAATTGTCACAGGTGGCTAAAGAATCTGGGGAACTTTTTCTAATGGTCCAAAAGATTAAGTAATGTAATGTTACAGCAATCATTCCACATCCCAGTTGTAATCCGTGATTAGAAATGGGAAGGACAAAAGCCAACTAATAAGGGAATAGGTGGGCTAATATTTTAGTTAAAATTATGTTGAAAATTATGAACAATTTAATTTAAGACTGAAGAACTAAGAAATGTTTATTATCACTATAACTACGTCAAGGCAAAGCGCTTCTGGCAAGGCAAGTTCAGCAGCAAATTCCTAAGTGCAAAACATTAAAAACTTAGGATGACATATTAGAAAAGAGGCGACTCCACTCCATTTTTAAGGTGCATTAAATAAGTGTATCGTGCGCCTGAATGAATGAACCTGTCAAAAATCTGACGTGGTATACTTTGTATAGTATAATTGATGCGCCTAATCTAGGCGCATAGCATATCCTTGCTAGCATATTTGATGCGCCTACTTTTAGGCGCATTCAAATGTGTCATGCCTGGCGTATAATGCACCCATTTTTGGTGTACTACAGTTCATTTATACAGAGAATAGGATGTCAACGTTTTTTTGCCGAAAAAAATACACCCAAAAAAATGGCACAGCCCTATTGAGACCAGTCGCCCATAATCTTTAAAATTTAGTGAAAAATAGAGAAGTCACTTCACCCTATATTTTCTCTGAACCCTCCCTCCCCCTTTTTTTAATTTCTAAGACTGCAAAGAGTACTTTCCCATAGGGAAACTATGGGACTCTTTCACTTCTCAGACAAGGGAGACTGGTCTTCATTTAGCCCCTCCATGTTATGACTGGAGCTTTCTGTGCCATCTCCATTCCTCCATGCATCTCTCAAAAATCATTTTTTTTGTTTAAGTTGGGCTCTCCTAAGTGCTATAATTTCCTTCTAGAGAGTCTAGGGGAGCCATATACATAATATGGGCGGTTACTAGATTTTTAACAGTTTTAGTAATTATATTGCGCAGAGGTAGAGGTAAACAACAAAATCCCATAACTATTATGGCTAATATAACTCCAAGGGCTACAAATACATTTGCAATTATTGTACCCCATCTTCCAAACAACCCTCCCAACCAGACAGAAAATGGGTCATTTATTTTGGCATTCACAGCTAGTTCGTTAGTAAGACATGCAATTTTTTAGCGCTCTTTTAATGCTTCCCTCTAGGGCTGTAATATTGAATATACAGTGGGGAAACTAAGTATTTGATACACTGGCAATTTTGCAAGATTTCCCACCTACAAAGAATGGAGAGGTCTGTAATTTTTTTCATAGGTACACTTCAACTGTGAGAGACAGAGTCTAAATAAAATCCAGTGATTCAGTGTATATTTTTTAAATACTTAGGGCGACATGTATGAATTCGAATGCGTACTTGTCACGGCGCGCGGCGCCGCAGCTCGCCGCGGCCGTCCCCCTGTATGCACGGGGTCCGGCACGGGTGCTGCGACTGCCCGCAGCCCTGGTCCTTTTGCTCTAGGGCTGGAAACCCCGTACTTACCAGTCCCCGCTCCTGTCTCCAGCTCTGACAGCCGCCACGCGCATAACCCCTGCTTAAGGCGTGCGCGCGCGACGGCTGGTCCGGATTTAAAGGGCCAGCGCGCCTTTAATTGGTTAATTGACGGCCGCTGGTCCTATATATGGTAGACGTCCCTAGCACTCGCTGCCAGTCTGTTGGTGTGTTTTGGAGCGTTTAGAGTGTGTTGAGTTCAGTCTTGATTTCCCGTGTACCAGTCCGCCTGCTTACGTTTCCTGACCCTGCCTGTTTGCCGCCTGCCCTGACCGTCTGCCTGCCTCTGACCACGAACCTCTGCCGCCTGCCCTGACCTTCTGCCTGTCCCCGACTACGCCTCCGGATTACGATTTTGCACCACGCTGTACCCCGGCCGCCATCGCAAGCAAGTCACGTCAGGGGTAACGACCTGGTAGCCTCACGCCGCAGCAAGTCCATCCCGCTTTGCGGCGGGCTCTGGTGAAAACTGGGGGCTACTTAGACTCCGTTCCCTGGCGTGGCTTAGCTATCATCGCTTGCGTTGGCCCAGCGGATCCACTCCTCCGTTACAGTACTTTTTTTTACTTGGCGCTGACACACAGATTTTTGGCGCATTACATAGAGCTTAATGCACCAAACTTTGTATAGGCATAGAGTGTAATGCGCCAAACTTGGCGCACTAAGCTCTATGTAATGCGCCGAAAATCTGTCATATTCTACACTCTTCTATATCTATTTAGAACTGTGGTGTCGGTGCCAAGTAAAAAAAAAGTATGCATTTGAATTCATACATGTCGCCCTCTTAATGTTTCAATGCTCGGATTATGAGATTCTGAGAGTGTAGAATACGACAGATTTTTGGCGCATTACATATAGCTTAGTGCGCCAAGTTTGGCGCATTAAGCTCTATGCCCATACAAAGTTTGGCGCATTAAGCTCTATTTAATGCGCCAAAAATCTTTATACTGTCGTATTCTACACTCTTCTATATTTATTTAGAACTGGAGTGTTGGCGCCAAGTAAAAAAAAGTTTGAATTCATACATGTCACCCTTAATTTGTATTTTATTTAATGAAATAACTATTTGATACAATAGAAAAACAGAACTTCCTATTTGGTACAGAAACCTTTGTTTGCAGTTACAGAGGTTAGATGTTTCCTCTAGTTCTTGACCCAGTTTGCCCACACCGCAGCTGAAATTTTGGCCTCCTCCTCCATTCAAATTTTCTCCATATATTTCAGGTTTCGGGGCTGTCGCTGGGCTACATTGAGTTTCAGCTTCCTCCATAGATTTTCAATTGGGTTCAGGTCTGGAGAATGGAGAGGTCTGTAATTTTTTTTTGTAGTTACACTTCAACTGTGACAGACAGAATCTAAAAAAAAATCCAGAAAAGAAAATTGCATGATTTTTAAATAATTAAATAGCATTTTATTGCATGAAGTAAGAATTTGATCATTTACCAACCAGCAAGAATTCTGGCTCTCACAGACCTGTTAGTTTTTCTTTAAAAAGCCCTCTTACTCTGCACTCATGACCTGTATTATTTGCACCTGTTTGAACATGTTACCTGTATGAAAGACACCTGTCCACACAATCACACGCCAACCTTTCCACCATGGCCAAGACCAAAGAGCTGTCTTTGGACACCAGGGACAAAATTGTAGACCTTCACAAGACTGGGATGGGCTTTAGGACACTACGCAAGCAGCTTGGTGAGAAAAAAACAACTGTTATTAAAAATTATTAGAAAATGGAAGAAGCACAAGATGACTGTCAGCCTTCCACAGTCTGGAGCTCCATGCAAGATCTCTCCTCGTGGGGTAAAGATGATTCTGAAAAAGGTCAGTAATCAGCCCAGAACTACTGTGGAGGACCTGATCAATGACCTGAATAGAGCTGGAACCAGGGTCTCAAAGATTATCGTTAGTAACACACTACACTGTCATGGATTAAAATCCTTCAGAGCAAATAGGGTCCCCCTGCTCATGTTTGCACGTGTCCAGACCTGTTTGAGATTCGCCAATGACCATCTAATGATCCAGAAGAGGCAAGAGAAGGTCGTGGTCAGAACCAAAACAGAACTTTTTGGTTTCAACTCCATTCAACGTGTTTGGAGGAAGAAGAAGGATTAGTACAACCCTAAGAACATCATCCTAGCCGTAAAGCATTGGGATGGAAACCTCATACTTCGGCGGTGCTTTTCTGCAAAGGGGACAGGATGATGGCATCATATTGAAGGGAGGATGGATGGGGCCATGTATCGCAAGATTTTGGCCAACAACATCCTTCCCTCAGTAAGAAGATGGGTTATGGCAGAACAATGACCTAAAACACACAGCCAGGGCAACTAAGGAGCGGCTCCGTAAGAAGCATTTCAAGATCCTGGAGTGGCTTAGCCAGTCTCCAGGCCTGAACCCAATCAAATATCTTTGGAGAGAGATGAAACTCAATGTAGCCCAGCGACAGCCCCGAAACCTGAAAGATTTGGAAAAGATCTGTATGGTGGAGTGGGTCAAAATCCCTGCTGCAGTGTGTGCAAACTTGGTCAAGAACTACAGGAAATATCTGACCTCTGTAATTGCAAATAAAGGTTTCTGTACCAAACATCAAATTATGTTTTTCTATAGTATCAAATATTTAATTCATGCAATAAAATGCAAATTATTTAAAAATCATACAATATAATTTTCTGAATTTTTTTTAGATTCTGTCTCTCATTGTTAAAGTGTATCTATGATAAAAATTGGAAAGGTCATGGATGAAGTGGGTCCAAGTTGTTCAACAATTGCCCTGACTGGATCCATAGTGTAAATATAAAACCTCTGTTCATTATAGTACTGATAGTTAATCCAAGCAACATCCAAGTCCAGGGATTAACTGGAAAGTCTTTACCAAAGCAAGGTAGATCATCAGAAGCAATTTTTCTACTTTTTTAAAAAGTTTTTGCTAAAGGAAGATGGGCTGACAGCCTCCAATACTGGCAATATTGTTTTGTCCCAGAGGTGCAGTCCCAAGCACACAGTCCATAATAAGTATGCTCCGGGCTATTTTCATTTATCTTTTCCAATATCAGTATCAGGAGCGGTGACTTTGGCTTCACATGTAAAAGGTACTGGAAAGATGATTTTCTTGCAGTGAGAGGCGTGGATCCAATTTGGCTTTCTTCCAACTTTCGAGAGGTCTGTGGTCAGAAGTACTAGGTATGGCAAATCGAACCGTGGTATCAGTGTTCTCCTCAGGTGTCTTTAAGTGACCACCCAGTCTCCCGGCTCAAAGTTGAGTGCTCTCAGTAGAGTCAGAATCTGGAAGGAAAGCAAAAATTTGTAAATGTATGTTAGTTAAATGTATTGTAAGTCCTATTACATAAGAACTCAAGCCACTATACTGCATCTAGAGTTGTTGTGGGAAATACAATCCTAACCTAGGGACTCGCCCAAAAAACACCTCATATGGGCTTAGACCCGTTTTCTTAGTTTTTGTATTCCTGGTAGAGAGAAGGACTAATGAGAGACACTTGGGCCGTTGTTTTTTATCTTCAGGGTCCCATTTAATCTTTCTATTCTACCATTACTTTGTGGATGGTACGGTCTCTGGAACGCTTCTTCACTCCCTCGGGCGCTCAGAATTTCTTTCATGACTAATGTGAAATGGGTGCCTCGGTCACTCTCATTGGCCTCATCTACACCATATCTGCACACTAAGGGGCCGTTTACACGGCAGTGGAAAAATACCGGCCGGTTTGCCGGCCAGTATTTGGCCGGTTTTGCGGCCGTCCCCACGGCCGCGGGGGGGATGGCTTTTCTCCGCGATGAGCGGAGAACAGCCCTCCCCCCTCCCATTGAGATGCACATGTTCCGTCCGGAAACCGGACGGAAGATTGTGCATGTTCAATGTTTTGTGGCGACAAAACCACAGGACGGAAAAGCCGTGCAGTGGGGACAGTGGGGACTGCTGCACGGGTTTTCCATAGAGCACCATTGTGCTCATTTTCGGCCGGTTTTTCAGGCGGTCTGAAAAACTGCAAACCGGCTGAAAAACCGGCCGAAAACCCGTGCAGTGGGGACATGCCCTAACTCTGAGAGAAGATTCTTTGCTGTGGCTTGGGCAGTAGCTTTTGTAACCGGGTATGCTTC
This sequence comes from Phyllomedusa bahiana, assembly GCA_025379985.1. Taxonomy (NCBI): domain Eukaryota; kingdom Metazoa; phylum Chordata; class Amphibia; order Anura; family Hylidae; genus Phyllomedusa; species Phyllomedusa bahiana. The sequence goes on from JAODAL010011594.1 coordinate 69,889, forward strand.
GGGCCATCCTGAGAACAAATCGATACAGACCAGTACATATTTCCATTTTCCCACTTGTGGGAGTTGTGTAAAGTCAGTTTGTAATCTTTGAAAGGATAATCCGATCTTGAATTGTCTTCAGAGGGTCTTAACAGTTCTTCTCACATTATTCCTTGCACATACCATGCATCCTTGAGAATACATGGCAGAAGCTGCTGTGAAACCAAGGGCGTACCAGAGTCTGTTAACTAGATTCACCATAGCAGTCTTTGACTGGTGTGTGTTACTGTGGGTAGCTTGTATCATCATGGATTAAAGAGCTCTTGGGAGGCACAATGCCCATAGTTCTTTTGATGTTGGTACCACTGTCTTCTCTTGCCTGTTTATTCTTTTGTTCCTCTCCTGCTTGTTCTTACATAGTTACATAGTTTGTAAGGCCGAAAAAAGACAGACGTCCATCAAGTTCAGTGTTGATCCAGAGGAAGGCAAAAACCCCCATGAGGTTGAAGCCAATTGTCCTAATTTAAGGGAAAAAAATTTCTTCCCGACTCCAATCTGGCAATCAGAACAAATCCCTGGATCAATGACCCTCCTCCAGAGTCCTAGTTATTATAACTTGTTATATTATTGCACTCTAGAAATGCATCCAGCCCCTTTTTGAACTCTGCTAGTGACTTCACCCTGACTAGTTCCTCTGGCAGAGAGTTTCACAGTCTTACTGCTCTTACAGTAAAGAATCCCTTTTTATGTTTATGCAGAAACGTTCTTTCCTCTTGGCATAGAGGATGTCCCTTTGTTCTCAATATCGTCCTGGGTATAAATAGACCCTGGGAGAGCTCTCTATATTTACCTTATATATATTTAACATATTGTTATATCCCCCCAATGCCGCCTTTTCTCTAAACTAAATAACCCTAATCTTGCTAATCTTTCTGGGTATTGCAGTCCACCCAGTCCTTTTATTATTTTTGTTGCCCATCTTTGAACCTGTTCAAGCTCTACAATGTCTTTCCTGTGCACTGGTGCCCAAAACTGTACACAATATTGCATGTTTGGTCTGACCATAGACTTGTATAATGGTAGACTGATGTTCTCATCATATGCATTTATGCCCCTTTTAATACACCCCATGATCCTGTTTGCCTTGACAGCTGTCTGACACTGGCTGCTACAATTAAGTTTATTGTCCACTAGGATCCCAAGCCCTTCTCCATGTCACTTTTTTCCAGCATTTTTCCAATTAACAAGTAATCATGGAATGAATTTTTCCTCCCCATGTGCATAACCTTGCATTTATCTGTGTTAAACCTCACCTGACACTTCTCTGTCCAGGCCTCCAACTAATCCAGATCCCTTTGTAATAATACATTATCCTCTATTGTGTTGATAACTTTACAGAACTTAGTATCATCTGCAAATATTGATATTCTACTGTACAATCTATGTGTAAGATTGTTAATGTATATAATAAAGAGAATAGGGCCCAATACTGACCCCTGTGGTACCTCACTAGTAACAGGTATCCAGTCTGAGTATGTACCATTAATCACCACCCTTTGTTTTCTATTACTGAACCAGTTACTTACCCACTTGCAAACATTTTCCCCCAGTCCAGGCATTCTCATTTTACTTACCAACCTTTTATGTGGCACTGTGTCAAATGCTTTAGAAAAATCTAGATATATTACATCCAGTGCCTCACCCCGATCCAGTCTAGAACTGACTTCCTCATAGAAGCTGATGAGATTAGTCTGACAGGACCGATTCTTCATAAACCCATGCTGGAACGGCGTTATACATTTATTTTCAGTGAGATACTCCAGTATAGCATCTCTTAGAAAACCTTTAAACATTTTACCTACAACAGAGGTTTGCTTTCTCCTCATCGTCCTCCACAATATCTCCCTCACTACTTTTCAAAGGGCCAACATTTTCCATTTTAATCTTTTTACTATTTATATAGTTAAAAATGTTTTGTGGTTAGCTTTACTCTCTTTGGCAATCTGCCTTTCTGTCTCCAGCTTTGCTGATTTTATCATTATTTTACTTATATTATTTTCTTTTCTTATAGCTTTTTAGTGCCTCTTCACTGCCCTCCTGTTTAAGGAGCTAACATGCATTCTTTTTGCTATTTATTGCCTTCTTTACATCTGTTGATCCACATTGTTTTTTTTCTTGTTTCTAATCATTTTATTTCTGTAAGTTATGTACCTCTGACATTGAGCACTTAAGATGTTTTTAAAGATGTCACATTTATTATCTGTTGTTTTATTTTTAAACACCTTGTCCCAGTCAATGCGGTTTAGGGCCTCTTGTATCCGTCTCAGCATGTTAAAGTCCAAGGGTGGCTGAAGCAATCCTTTTTCTAGTGCTACAGCTATGCCAGCCAGGTTCAGCAGAGCTGCGGCGTTAGCTGCTTGATCAGCTATGTGGTTTCCTTTGGCTTCCATTTTATGACTGCCAATTTGGCAGGTAGTAGCAATGCTTTCATCAATGATTGTACTTTACTTAATGCTTTTCCACTCTAGATAGATTTTCCATTTGCTGTAAGAAATGATCTTTCTTTCCATATTGGACCATGAACATGAGCAATTCCAAAAGTGTAACGAGAGTCTGTGTATATCTGCATCTATATCTGCAGAACTCCAAAACTTTTAGTTCAGCTTCTTGCGCAGAAACATGTGGCTTCAGATTTTACCGTCTCCGAGAGTGTCCCTACTGCATAACCAGTGTAAAACCTCCTGTCAAAGTTATACCTCGATCCATCCACAACGAGCTGAAAATCAGGGTTATCTAACAGTGGTTTTCGACCCTACCACTCTACCGAAACTGCCCTAACCAAAGTCACTAATGATCTATTAACTGCTAAAGCCTCATGCCACTACTCTGTGCTCCTCCTCTTGGACCTGTCCTCTGCCTTTGACACTGTCGACCATTCCCTCCTGCTACAAATCCTCTCCTCCCTCGGCATCACGGACTTGGCTCTTTCCTGGATCTCCTCGTACCTCACTGATCGGACTTTCAGCGTCTCTCATTCTTGCTCCACCTCCTCCCCCCGGCCACTCTCTGTTGGTGTCCCCCAAGGGTCAGTCCTGGGTCCACTACTCTTCTCTATCTACACCCTTGGCCTCAGTCAGCTCATAGCCTCACATGGCTTTCATTACCACCTGTATGCTGATGATACCCAACTCTACATCTCTGGCCCAGATGTCACTTCTCTACTCTCCCGGATCCCTGACTGTCTGTCCTCCATTTCCTCCTTCTTCTCATCACGTCTCCTAAAACTAAATGTGGAGAAAACAGAACTCATCATCTTTCCACCATCCAACTCTACCCCTGCCCCTGATCTCTCTATTACAGTCAACGGCTCTACACTTTCACCGGTCCCACAAGTCCGCTGTCTTGGGGTAATCCTAGACTCTGCTTTATCTTTCAAACCTCACATCCAAACCCTCACCTCTGCCTGCCGCCTCCACCTGAAAAACATCTCTCGCATCCGCTCATTCCTCGGCTATGACACTACAAAAATGCTGGTCCATGCCCTTGTCATCTCCCGCCTAGATTACTGCAACATCCTTCTCAGTGGCCTCCCAGCTAGCACCCTCGCTCCCCTCCAATCCATCCTTAACTCTGCTGCCCGTCTTATCCACCTCTCTCCTCGCTACTCCTCTGCCTCTCCCCTCTGCCAATCCCTTCACTGGCTTCCCATTGCCCAGCGAATTCATTTCAAGCTACTAACCATGACCTACAAGGCTCTCCATGACCTCTCCCTTCCATACATCTCTGCCCTAATTTCCAAATATCTCCCCCCACGCACTCTCCGCTCCTCACAGGACCTTCTCCTCTGCTCTCCCCTTATCAGCTCCTCACACAACCGTCTCCAAGACTTCTCCCGTGCTTCACCCACACTCTGGAACTCACTGCCCCAACACATCAGACTCTCCTCCACTTTCACCAGCTTCAAAAGCAACCTGAAAACCCATTTCTTCAGGCTTGCCTATAACCTTCACTAAACTTGTCACTACTTCCTCCACAGACATGTCTGCCCCTCACCTCCTGTCTCTTTCCCCCCTCCTTGTAGATTGTAAGCCCTCGCGGGTAGGGTCCTCTCTCCCTCTGTCGTGCCAATTGTCATTGTCCCTTATCACTGTACTCGTTTGACTTATGTAATGTATGTAACCCCCTCGAATGTACAGCGCCCTGGAATCAATGGCGCTTTAAAATAAATAATAATAATAATAATAACAGCTGATCTGCAACATGACTAAACCCAACTTAATCCTGGCCCGATAACTGTCAACAGTCATGTTCGTCAGCAGTATCAAAGAGAAATTACTTTAACCCCTTAACGACCTTGGACGTATGAGTACGTCCCAAGGCCGCTAAGGGGCTTTGTAGGGGGATCGCCCGACAACTCTCCCCCTCCTCCCCCCCGCACAGCCGCCGGGTATTAGCGGCTGATCGCCGCTAACACCCGGCAGTAACCGCGCCGACGAGTGGCGTCGCCCGCTGGCGCTGTTTAGCCCGTTGGACACCGCGGCAAAGATGGCCACGGCGTCTGAATGAATGACGATCGGTGCCGCGCACCGATCGTTAGGGTCATCGGCACCGCCGCAGCATAGCTGCAGCGATCCGACGACCGGACACGGCAGTGGGGAGCCCTGTGAACGCTCCCGTCACTGCCATGTCCCAGTTTGCCCCACTTCCGGACGTAGACAGGAAGTGGGGAAACCGCCATCTTTGTACACCCTAATGCATTGCTTATGCAATGCATTAGGCTGTATTAACAATCGCGCCCCCTAGTAGTTAAGCACCCTAGGGGGACTCAATGTTACAGTGAAATAAATAAAGTTTTAAAGTACAAAAAAAAGTATTAAAAGTTCAATTCACCCCCCCTTCCCCCATTTTACAAATTAAAATCATTAAAATAATAAAAAAGTTACACTTATTTGGTATCGCTGCGTCCGAAAAAGTCCGATCTATAAAAATATAACTTACGCTGAACACCATAGAAGAAAAGAAATTCCAAACGCCAAAATTGAGTTTTTTGGTCATTTTACGTCCCTCAAAAAATGGAATAAAAGTGATCAAAAAATTCACATGCATTCCAAACTGCTAGCGATAATAATTACACTACAGCCCGCAACAAATGCACCCTCACTGACGTCCGTATGTGTTAGTACAAAAAAGTTATTGGTCACACAAAATGGCGCCGCAGCGCAAATTTCAAAAAAAGAAAATGTTTGGAATTTTTTTACGGTACCAAAACATAACGGAAACCCTACATGTTTGGTATTGCCGGATGCGTATCAACCTGTAGAATACAGATAACAAATGATATGTACCGAAGATTGAACGCCGTAAAAGCAAAACACCCGGAAACATGGCGAAAATGTTTTTTTTCACAATTTGTCCCACTTGGAATTTTTTTGCGGTTTCCCAGTATATTCTATAGTACAGTAAATAACATCATTAGAAAGTACATCTTGTCCCGCAAAATAAAAGCCCTCATATGTCTAGGTAGGTGGGAAAAATAAAAGTTATGGCTCTGGGAAGGCGAGGAGGGAAAAACGTACGTGTCAACCCCCCAAAAAATGCCGGGTCCTTAAGGGGTTAAATGACCACTATTTTCAATCCCCTCCCATCCTCCTTTAAGGGCCACAGAGTGGCTGGGCTCTGGAGTGGAACAATGCTGGATTATTACATTGTCGGCGTAAGTAAAGCACACTGCCATGTCAGGTGGTGGATAAATGCTGTGGCTGTACTTGTGTAAGTATTGCAGCGATATCATGAGGTGCATAAACAGCTACAGGGGAATTCAGAACAATCTGTTAACAAGCATTGCTTGTACTGCTACTACAGCACATAGGATAGTGAGGCTTTTGCAAAAAAGATCCAGCCTTGCTGATTAATAAGCAACTGAGCGTTGTTGTCCTGCTCTTAATTGAGCTAAAACAGTAGCAGCAGCAGCAGCATGTCCTGCTGTTTCCGTAGAGTACAGTCTGAAAGGTTTGGTATAACGTGGGATGCCAAGGGCAGGGAATAACAGTATTGTTAGTTTCAGCATGTAAAAAGAGTCTATTGCTTCATCTGTAAGAGCAAATGGAGAGGATTTCAAGCAGTCACATAAGGGTTGTATAAGAGCTGATGCATTCCTTATTCATGGTTTACAATAAGATACCAGTCCCCAAAATGTCCAGAGAGAAGATACTGAATTAGGCAGACATATGTTAACTATTGCTTTTCTTCTTTTAGTGGTAAGGTATTATAGTCCATTTGAAAACGCAATGTCCCAGAAAAACCATGGTAGTACAACAAAACTGCAGTTTCCTTTTTAAGGCTTTACACCCTTTGTTGCATCAAAATCAAATGACAGAAACTGATGCTAATTTACACACGTCAAGTGATGGACAACAAAGAAGCAAGCCGTCAATATATTGCAATAATAATATTCCTGCCAGGACCTGTGACATTGCAGCCATGTACATACTGGGTGAGTTCTGTGCACCTTGGGAGCAATACTACCCATGTATGCGGTTTTCTCTTGTAAGTAAAAGTGAACAGATGCCAGAAATTATTATGTAAAAGGACAGAACAAAATGCATTTACTAATTAAATAACGGAAAAATTAGTAGCCGTACTTGGGATTTGTGCCAACAGCGTATGTGGGTTCAGTACGATTGGTGCGTTTAACCCCTTAAAGACCTTTTCAGTTTTTTATTTTTTACAAAAGTTTAAATATTCCAATAAATTTTGTTCCACTTCACAATTGTGTCCCACTTGTTGATTCTTCAAACATAAAGATATATAAAATTTAAATCTGAAATGTGGCAAAAGGTTGAAAAGGTCAACGTGGCCGAATACTTTCGCAAGGCACTGTAAATGGGAGATAAAGGAGCATGATCAGGGGAAAATAACCTGATAGAAATCAATTCAGATATGCACCTAGTAATTGACCATTTGGGGGCATGACCACTTGTGAACTGTTCTGCAATAACAGGAGATAATAGTAGTAGTAACATGGCAGCCATGGCAGTCTTCATTAGGCACGGGCTGCTATGATTACTGATCAGCAACCCATAGGATCATAGGATCAGCATGATTAAACCATAAAGCTTGTTAAGATTTAAATATTAAAAACGTTACTCTAGCGGCATGGAAATCGGTCAGGAAGCTATGGAAAATCCCATGGTCCATTTAGTAAATTCCAGTGCCCTTTCGCAGGGTCATATCCAACAATGAATGGACAAATAGTCAACTTGCGATTTGGAGGGAAAAGGGACTCTTGTAGATTCCTCGTCTCTGTGAAACAACATCGGGGAGGCTTTTGACATTCCAGGAACTCAGGAACCTTTATGCATCCCGACCACACACTTCTATTCATATGGACAGGTCACAGGATTGGTGCTACATTCTAGAGTGAACACCTCCAGGGAAATTCTAAAAGATTCAACTCGACAAACCTTTTGTCACCGATCTGGCCCCCAACACTCATTAAATTCCCATACAAAGCCCCTACGAGAGCCACCAGTACATTCATCGCACAGCAGACACAATATTTAATTACTGGGAGAGGTGTTTAACCCATTACCGCCGGAGCCAGTTTTGGCCTCACTGACAGAGGCCAACTTTTGAAATCTGGCATGTGTCACTTTATGTGAGAATAACTTTTTAGACAACTTTAAACCTATGCCATGAGGATTCAGAGATTGTATTTTCGTCGTGACACATTATACTTTAAGAAGTAAGAAATTTTGGTCCAAAAATGCTTGTTTATTTTGTGAAAAATATCAAAAAATCTGAAAAATTTACCAATTTTAAACTTCAAAAATTTCTGCATGTAAGACAGATATTAATCCACTCAAAATAAGTTTAAACTAGCATCTACCATATGTCTGCTGTAGTTTGGCATAATTTTTAAATGACCTTTTTTTTTTTTACGACATTAGGGGCTAGAAATTTAGTAGTAATTTTCAAATTTTCAACAAAATGTGCATGACACATTTTTTAGGACCTATCCAGTTCTACACAGTACTTTGAGTGACCTGTAAGTAGATACCCCCATAAATGACCTAGATCTAAGAAACTACACCCCATAAAGTATTCAAAACCGCATTTAGGAAGTTTATTAACCCATTAGGTGTTTCAAAGGAATAAAAGCAAAGTGAAGTGGAATTTACAAAATTTTACTTATTTGCAGATTTTCAATTTTTATGCATTATTTCACCAACAAGAATACGTAAATGTGAACAGAAATGCAAATTAAATTGATTCCCCAGATTCTGCCGATATCAGAGATATCCCATATGTGGCCCTAGTGCATTATTTGGCTCACCACAGCCCCAAAAGGAGGAGCACCTACTGACTCTGGGAGACTCATTTTCATTCGATCTTTATTTAGGGGGCCCTTTCAGTTTTGCGGACACCCTAAGGTGCTAAAAACTAATAAACTCCCCTAAAAATTCCCAAAATTGGAAACTACACCCTTAGGGAATAATATCCAGGGGTGTAGTGAGCATACGACCCCACAGGTGCGTGTCACAAAAATTTTAGCTTTAGCTGTGAAAATGTTTAAAAAAACATTTTTTTCCAATAATCTGCAATTTAGCTGAACCCATTTAATTTTCACAAGGCATCCTGGTAAAAAAACTACCCAAAACCTGTTACGCCAATTTCCTTCCAATTCGCCAATACCCTACATGTTTGGGTGTAATCTTGCTGATTAGGGCGCATGGGCAGGCGTAAAGGGAAGGGAGTTGTTACATGGATTTGGAACAGCAATTTTGGTGGGGCCATGTCGCATTACAAAGCCCCCAAAATACCAGAACATGTGAAACGCTCCAGAAGTTCACCCCATTTTGGATTCCAGCACGCCTCAAAGATCTCATCTAGGGTGTATTGTACTTTTGGGTGCAGAGGTGTTCCAAAGGTTTTTTTTATGCATTGGCTATGAAAATGTGGGGAAAACTCAATTCACCATTTGTTATTTTTGGGCTCCAATATTTACAACGTTCGCTCGTCCGTATAAATGATAGGATATCATTACTATGGTGGTGGTACACATTGCAATGATATATATTTTTATATAGGTTTTTTTATGTTTATACTTTTTCCACAATAGAAATAGGTCTATAAAAAATTGCGTTTTATGTTGTCCTGTTCTGATAGCCATAACGTTTCAAGTTTTGTATACGGAGCTGATTATGGCTTGTTTTTTGTGGGATGAGTTGACGTTTTTATTTGTACCATTATGGGGGGCATAACCGCTTTGATCACTTTTTATTAGTTTTGTGAGGCATTTTGAACAAATACATCATTCCAGTTAGTGTTTTTTATTTTTATTTTTAACAGCGCTCACCGGTGCAGTATAGCTGCAACATGCTAGTATTACTCAGAAGGTCAATACGATACAGCGATACCCAATATTGTATTTTATTTTAATGTTTAAACAGCTTTTACATCAATAAAGAACACTTTCTTTATACAAGAAAACACGTTTATTGCATCGCCATAGTCTGAGAGCATAACTTTTTTTATTTTTTCGTGTACGAGCTGTGTAAGGGCTTGTTTTTTGCGGGATGAATGACTTTTTATTGGTATCATTTTGGGGGATCAGACTTTTTGATCATTTTTAAATCCGTTTTTGAAGGCAGGGTGAAAAACCATACTGCAATCCATTAGTGTTTTTTAATTTTAATTTCACAGCACTCACCGTGCAGAAATCCTGACCAGTTAGCTTTTACTCTCAGGGTCGATACGATTACGGCGATACCCTATTTATATAAGTTTTTTTAATTTGGAAGCACTTTAAAAAAAAATATTGATTATATTTGTGTTAAAGTAATATTTATGCATCGCTGTCCTTCTGAGAGCCCTAACTTTTTTATTTTAACGTAACAGAGCGTGTAGAACTTTTTTTTTGCGGATGTAACTGAGTTTTAATTGGTAGCACACTTTGGCATTTATATGAATTTTTGATCGCTTTTTATTCATTTAATGTGGCTGCCGGATGCACAAAAACGCAATTCTTTTGACTGTTTTTTTTTGTGTTTTTTACGGCGTTTCACCATACGGGTTTAATTAACGTGACGATTTATAGGGTGGATCGTTACGCACAGCGGCGATACCAAATAAGGTAACTTTATTTATTATTGATCTTTTTGGGGCGATTGACGTTTGTAAAGGGGGAAAAGGCATGTATTTTTTTAAATTTTTATTTTTTGTTTTGTTTTATTTTTTTTTTTATTTTTTTAATTTTTTTTTAATTTTTTCCCCCAGTGAGGATTTGAAACGCAAATCCCCACGGGGGAAAAGCAATTATTGATTGCTGTTTGAAAGGCATCGTGCACGCGTTACTCTGTCAATCGCCATGGAAACAGTGAAAAAACCATGCCCAAATGCAATTGTGGGCAGGGTACCACCAGACAAACCCGGATGCCATTCAGACAGCACCCGGGGGAGCCCCTGGTAGGAAGAGGGGCGAGGGGCATCTCTGCGCTCCACGCCGATCGTGGGGCATAGGAGCCACCCCCCTCCGCCTGCGGCATCATTATCGCGGCCATGACGGGCCCCGGGGTAAGATGCTTTTTCACCCGCGGCCGAGCTCACCCGGCCGGGGGGGAGGGGGCATAAAGCCACGAAATTTACCGCGGGGTTCCATGCCGCGATCGCGCGCGGCTCGCCCCAAGATCGCCAGGCGTATCATACGTCCATTTGCGGGAAGTCACTTCCCTAGGCTATCAACGCCCGTGTCGGGGAAGGGTTTTAACAAACCCGAAAATGAATGACATGTCAGAGGGGGTGGAACACAATAAACAAAAAAATATCTAACGAAAAATGGAGGGAGACTCAGTTTTTTTCACCCCAAGGCAATTATGGGGTTTTAAAATCCCACACACCCCCGGCCCCTGATAGGGTACAGCGGGTCCCCAAAAGCGCAGTTTTTAAAAACCCATATGATTCATGGGGTGGGGCACTGGTGGCAATTCAGAAATTTCTGGAGAAAACTGCAGCGTATTTGGGGAAAAAGTGAACGCAGATTGGAACTTCAACCAGAGGTGGGCTGTTCCATGACCTCCCTCCATAGGAACCAGCGCCCATTTGTGATGTACTTCTTTTGGGGCCAAGAGATTTTTTTTGGGAGAAAGGCGGGATACCGATGTGGCCCCCCTTGACGTGGTGGTTAACCACGTCATGAAGACATGTACGCGGAGAAAGTATGGCAAAAACACTTGAAAGACTCAATCTGAGAGGTTTTTAAACCAAGTGGCAGCAATTTTTGGGGGATTTATGACGGTGTGGAAATTTCCCATTATATACCCTTTTAGGTACTGCAAAGGGTATCTGTCGCGGCATTAGCGGATCGCTTGGGTAGGCTAGAGCTTCCCCAGATCTTCCGCTAGCCCCCATCGATAACTCCCCTGGGCAATGGGAAGGAAATTTTGACATGCCCCCCCCTCAGAACATTCTCCCAAATTTTTTCCCCTTCACATTATACTGATCTCACAAAAACCACACGAAAGAGGGACAAAATTACGCGCTCCAAGTCAGGGGCCACCTCCTTTTGCTCTGTGCAGGAATTTTTGTTAAAGATTATTGGTTCTGTTTTTTTTTTTTTTTTCTTATTTTGTTCGCCCCCTGTCAAACAGGTTAATATGACAAAATTAAATTTGAGCGAAGTGTAGGAGTCCCACAGTGCCCAAAGCAGGGGAAGTACGGGGGATGCTGTGCCCTAAGGGTTGACGGTTACACCATTTTAAAAAACCGAGCTTTTAACCTGAGGCACAAGCGGCTACGAAAACTTAACCTCGGGATGGGGGGGTTAAATAGGAGAGAATATTCTCATGATCACATTAAAACACCGCAAGCTTGATTCCGGCTTGACAGAATAAACGTTACTAAGATGTCGGAAAATCTTTTGTCTTTGGGAATCTCTGTGTGTTTTTGATTTGTTTCTTTTTAGGGTCTTATGTGAAAAAATGGATTTTTCTGCATTACTGCCCCCATTTTGATGTAAAGTAAATAGGGAAAAATTTCAATAAAAAGGAGTTTGGAAGAAAAAAAAAAAAAACGTTACTCTAGCCATGGAAAATCATTTAAGGGCTTTTGCGCCGCACGGGGGTAGCGTCACAAAAGCGTTAAAACCCCCCTTAGGGGCCGTTCACACGGCTTATTTCCCCGGGATTGGAGCCTACTGCGTACCGGTTTTTTTTTTTGCGCTGCAGTACGGCTCCAATCCGCCAGTAATTACAGTAATCCACAGTTCTCATGAGAAAGTGGATTCCGTGGGCCCTACCGCCCAAAACCCCCCGGGGCGGGGACAAAGCACCTGCAAATACCAGGGCAATCATGTTTTTGGGTAATAAAATCTATGGGCCGGCGGGCAGCGCCCCCCCCCTTATTCAACCCGGAATTGCGAGCGAAATCCGCTCGCAATTACGGCTTAAAAACCAAGTGAACCGGGGCCAAAGGGGTTTGTTCACCGGCTTATTTGACAGTGTTTTTGACGGGGGTTTCCGGAGCTTTCCGCGTCCAAAACACTCAAAAACACCCACATTAATTTAATTGTTTCCCTATTTAAAACGCCAGGGTACAATTTCATTAGAAAGCTTCTTCCTTTGGACCAGCGTCTATGGTGCAGTAACTTGGGTAAAGGGTAGAACAAAACCCTTTTTCTTTTAGATTTTTTGGGTGCAGCTAAATATCATGCACATAAATGATATTTTTCCCCTTTGAAAAAATGATGATTTTTAATTTGCAGGGGGTTAGATGGTAATGCATAGACACCCCCCTGACTTACCAATAAAGCTGAATACACACAGGAGATGGGAGGGTTCCATCCTCCATAAGATACCCCCGGTTCTTAGTCAGGACACAGCCCCTGTAAAACCTTTTGGGGAGCAATGTTTCTTCAGCTTTACAAGCTCATATGCTTTTCAAGTTGATGGAACGCCCACATTAACCCTGGGTGGAAGAGGACCAGAGTGTAAGCTAATCCTGTGTGTATTTAGATTCCCTTCGCACAGGTCAAGCACTGCCAATTTTTCAGCTTTACTTCACTTGCAGCAGTACCTGACAAATTCGGGGGAACCATAAAACAAATAGGCAATAAAAGGTGACCCTGTAAAATACAATCAAACCAGGGTCACTTTACCAGCATAGACAGTACCCCCCCTTACCCAACCCAAGAACCCTTTGGGCCAGTAATTATAAGCGCTAGAAGCGAGCTCTGAAGACACCTCCTCTCCATGTAATACTCCATTGTAGGGGTAAAGAAAAAGGGGGCCCGGTACTCCTGTACATCCCGGATGTACATATTGAAGGGCTATAAAGCAATTACGAGTTACTCACTCCAATTTGTACCAAACCCACATATTTTAAATGCTAAAAGTCCCCAAAAAGGCTACTCCTTTTTTCAGTGGGATCTCGCTAATGCATTTTTCAGTGTACCTTTACATCCAGACTCCCAAACCGTTTGCATTTATTTTAAAGGGGGGCAGTAGATGGACTGTTTTACCCAAGGGGCACATAACCCCCGACAAAAATAACGCGCTCTTTCATCAGTGCTGCAACAGTGGACACCCCCTACTCACAGCAATATTGTTGAATATATTGATGATTTTGATTTGTTCAATGACAGAAAAAAGAGTGTGAAAAAGGTACAACTCTCTCTTATGTTTTTCTCTGAAAAAGGGCGCAAAGCGTCGAAGGTAAGCTAAAATTTGTACAAAAAAAAAGTTTCCTTTTTTGGGGGCATTGTTTATAGGGGGTGTTACACCTACCAGAGAAGAATACAGTCATCAGGACTTGACCCCTCAAAACTAGCACAGCCCCAAACATTCTAGGTCTAATATCATATTTAACCTTGGATAGCTCTGCCTCTCTGTATATGAAACCCTTTAGGGAGTTTTTTGCCCCACACACCATTTAAGCTGACAGAAGAGGCATTAAAAACAACCCCAAAACTTGAAGTTTTTAAATCTTCTCTCCCCCGCCTTGGGCCACCTGTTTTTAACAAGCCGTTTTCACTGTACTGCACGAAATGGTGGTCATCCACGGCAGCCTTACACCCATGCCACAGCAAGACCCAGTAGCGTATTTTCAGCGATTGATCCAGGGGCGAGAAAGCCCCCTCAGTTAGGGGTAGTCCTGCGTACAAGTACTTTTCCCAAAAAAGCTTCAGTGTTTTTGTTGGATTCCCCTGTTTACAAATACACCCACATAGGTACATAGTTATTCTCTCTCAGGTAAAACCCACGACAATTTCTATGGCACGTCATACGCCTGAAATGTGCATTATTGAGCCCCCAAAAATGTCACACTGACCGATGAAAACCCCCTTAACCCTGCTACTCTATTGCCCTTAAAACCTAGACCCAAAGGGGGGGAGGAAGGGGATGGTATAAATGAGGAAAAACAGATTGGGGGCCCCGATGGCAAAAAAACCACGGGATTTGCCCATGGAAAAATTTTTCCCAATCACTAATACAGATTTTGAGTTTTTTTTTGGGGGATCCAGGTCCCAGGAAGACGGCAGGTATCATACCCGGTTGAGTGGTCCGCAAAACCCCGGTAATAAAAGCTGAACCACTGCCGCCGATTTGTCTGGGCAAGAACAGAGTTGAAAGCACCACAGAGGCATGTAAAGGGCCCCAGGGTAAGACTGCAAAAAATATACCAGACTCACGCATCATTTGGAAAAGCCCATGATTATGGTCCCCTATGGGAAACCCCGGGGATTCTAACAAAACCCATCAAGAATGCAGAAAGTGTCAGAGACCAATGGAAGCCCTGTTATTGCCTACAGAGCTTGAATAAATTTAAGGTCAAGCTTTCACAAAATCTACAGCCCCCCAAGCAAGGGGAAAGCTAAGCAATGCGTGGCGAAATTGGTTCGGAAAAGCCAGGGTTAAGGTCTGTGAATGTAAGGCTGTGTCCCCCATAGGCCCTGAGTCCTTTAAAACCCCTTTAATCTCAAGCTCAAAAGGTGGAAAAGGGGGGGTGGAGAAAAGAGGAGCCAAAATTTAATGAGGGTGGCCTGTGGAATGTGGGGAATAAGCTCTGCCTCCCAGAGTCCTTTTCCCAATGATGGCCAAGCGCCCCCTGGGCTGACCCCCCGCCAAACCGCTATGTTTTTCGTATAGACAAAAAATTGGGTTGCTCCTGGTTTTGTACACCGAGCCAGATATACCAAGCCTGTATAATATTCAAAGCACAAATACAGATAAAGTAGTAAAAGCCCCCAGAAAACAGCCTCACCGTATAAACCATTCCCGAGAGTGCAAAATACTAAAACAACTTCCCAAAGTTGGGATATTAATATGTCCTTGTTTTGCGTAGACCCCTTTTCCGTTTTTGGCCTAAGCCTATCCAGTCCCGAAAGCAAAGCAAAACAACAGCCCAAAATTTAATTAAGTAACTTATTTGTCATATGGGCTGCCAGAAACAATAGAAGTGAAGAGGAACACACTTCACAGGGGAAATATGAAGGAATGACAGGTCCTTAGGGTTTGAACAGGGGCCCTTTTATGTTCCCCCACCACCCAAGCAATGGAAAAATAGAACGGTTGAATGGAACTCTAAAGTTAAAATTCAAAAAGCTATAGAGGAAACAGGGAAACCCTGGCCGAGTTTGCCATAGCTTTGTTCTCGTTGTGTACACCTCACAGGAAAAAACAAAAACTCCCTATGAGATTTGTTTTGGGATTCCCCTAAGCAGGGCTCTATTTTTTCCCAGTCTTACAGATGCAACATAGCAAATATGACAGGATATGTCAACCCGCACAAACACCTTAAAGCATAATGAACAAGTTTTTTTATTCCACCAGATCCCAAACAGTATCTAAGCAGCCAAAACCTTGGCCAGGTGACTGGGGGGTCCTTAAAAAACCGTGAGAAGGAGCCCTTTAACCTCGTTATATGGCCCCTTCCAATTCTCTGACAACTGAGACCCCGGGGAAACTAAGGGAAAGAACAAAATGGTCCCCCGCCAGCCACTGCAAAAGGATTACTCCCCTCCCCCCTGATTAAAAAAGATGGGAAAAAGCTGTTTTTTTTTTATGTTTTACTCCATGGGGGTGGTAACTTACACACTACATGATATGCTGAACAAACCTTGGGGGTAATAATTCCTGCAACATCATAAACTTATATATTTTCTTGTAGAAATACTGACAAAAGTACAGTGAGTTGTATATGTACGCAAAAACCCCCGCAAGTGCAAGAACTATGCCTTATCTAGCAACCCCTTAACCTGGAGGAACTGTCAAATATGTCTTGTTACCCCCCCAAGAGGAACTGCCCCAATTTCCGAATTTGGGATCAACGATGGGAAAACCACTGGAGTACCCTTACCCCTAGCGGGTGGACACTTCACCCTTTTTTTCCCCAAAATTTAAACCCCAAACATACAAAGAGGGTCAGGTGTGAGTGTGTTGTACAAAAGGTTGGGATTTAAGAGAGTACCCAGTCCCAATATAGAGTTTGGAAAAAAAATGGGGTCCCGAACTAAAAGTTCAAAAGGTAATCCTCCATTTGTGCAAGTAGAACCCCTGTAAAAGTAGGAGTACTTGTTTAGTAGTAGATAACCTGACCAAAAGGGAAGGGGAATAAATATTCCCTTTTTGGGGATTGGGATCAGTGTGCTGCATTTGGGAATGGAACTTTTAGGGAATCAAGCACCTTTAAGATAATGGTAATGATTTTTATGTGATTTTGGAAAACGGTTGGGGTTTGGGGATAGTAAAAGGAAAAAGGGGAAAAAGTTGTATAATACAAAGCTCCGTTTTAAATGATAGCAATAAAACTGTTACATGGGTTCACACATCTAAAGACTTACCAGAAGACATGTATTATGTTTGTGGAATGCCCATAAAATGGTTCCTTTTGGGGGTAGAAGGAAATGCACTGTAGCCCGGGTACACCTTTTTAGTCCCCCATAAAGATGTAGACATAAAAAAGATACCCAGACATACATTATATAAAGGGGGCAGATAACAAACCAAAGAGAAATGGAAAAAACCCCATTTTTGTTACCATGGGGGATAGGAATAAAATTGGGGAAATACTTTATTTCTATTCCAATGTAATGAAAATTGGGAAATTTGGGAGAGGCCACAGTTTACTTACATGACATATCGGGACATTATGGGCTACAGAATGCACCAGTGCCAATAGATCAGGTCATCTTGTAACAAAATTTAAAATACGTAGTTTTAGACATTTACTGCACGGGAAGGTGGGAAAGTGCCAAATTATAGGGGCCCCGCCTTTGCCATTACATTGTCCACAGGAAAATTTTCAGATAAGAGCAGACTTGAATAAAATAGCGGAATGAGTGATGATTGGGTTGAAGAAAAACAAAATGAAGGA
This sequence comes from Phyllomedusa bahiana, assembly GCA_025379985.1. NCBI lineage: Eukaryota > Metazoa > Chordata > Amphibia > Anura > Hylidae > Phyllomedusa > Phyllomedusa bahiana. The sequence continues at coordinate 87,238 of JAODAL010011594.1, forward strand.
GGACTCTTTGGGGGGATACCTTTTCATTCAAAAACCCCGCAAATTGGTTTAGAGGGCCCAGGGGGATGGGGACAGGGATATTAAGATGATTATGCAAGGTGAAATTTCTAATATTGATAATATAGTATTTTCAAATGTTTAATGCTTGTCATAGGGAGATGTTGCAAAAACAAAAAAGCAAATAGTTTTATCTCGTCGTGACTTAGGAGAATTAATATTTCTCTTCAGGGTATAACAACCTCAAAAAGGTTTGATGATTAATATGTGGGAGACATCCCCCTTTCCTGAAAAAAAAAAAAAACCTAAAATACATTGGATCTATCCCATATCTGCCAAGGGGGAAAAATTTTGGAGGGAATATTTGTATTTTTATAAAGATATTATATATATAAATATATTATATATATATATATATTTTATAAATAATATAATCTTTTAAAATTTTTTTAAACAGCCCTTTCAAAAGGGGTCCATAGATCTCAGCAGAAAAAAAGTTAATCAGGACCTTTCCCCTTTAGACATCCTGGTCTAGATAAATTACAACCACTGTGACTGACCAAAGGGCCATTGATTAGGGACAAAAATGAAGGAGCTCTTTGTTTTTAGTAAGAAAACGACACCCATAGTTTTTAAACAATGTAAGAATTCTTGTAGGGGGGGGGTAGGAATTGTCTATAAAAGGGGGTAACTTTTTGTTTAGTTAGGAACACATGGGCTTACAGGGTACCCGACTGTTACTGTGTGACTTACAATCTTTCATTGAATACTTTTTTAAAGTTTTTTTCCTGCAAGATTTTTTAATTTGAAACCCCATAACCTATACGCCCTTTGGCGGTACAAACAGGGTATATCCAGAATGGGGTGAGTTTTCGACCCCAAAGGCGTTTCCCAAATTTTTTTAGTTTTCGGCTCTGAAAATAAAAAAAATATATATTTTTTCCAATAATCTGCAATTTTAGCTGAAAATTTAAAATTTTTACAAGGAATATTGGAAAAAAAAGCCCCCAAATTGTGTTACGCAATTTCTTCCAAGTTCGGCAATACCCTACATGTGGTGTAAACTGCTGTTTGGGCGCATGGCAGGGGGTACAAGGGAGGGAGCGCTATTTGGCTTTTGGAGCACAGATATTAGTGGGGCCATGTCGCACCTGCATAGCCCCCAAAGTACTAGAACAGGTGAAACCTTCCAGAAGTCACCCCATTTTGGATTCAACACCCCTCAGGGATCTCTTCTAAGGGTGTATTTTGCATTTTGGGCGCACAGGTGTTCCGTAGTTTTTTTTTAGCATTGGGCCATGGAAATGGAGGGGGAAACGCAGTTCCGCCATTGTTTTTGGGCTTCATTTTTTACAGTATTCACAATACGGGATAAATGACGGAATAACTTTACTATGGGGGTCGGTACAATTACAATGATATAAATTTTATATAGTTTTTTATGTTTTATTACTTTTACACAATAGAAGCGAGTTTATAAAAAGTTGCGTTTTTATGTTGTCCTATTCTGACAGCCATAGTTTTTTTAATTTTTTGTATACGGAGTTGATGTTTTCATTAGTAACATTACAGGGTGCATGTGATGCTTTGATCACTTTTTGTTAAGGTTTTTGTGAGGTATTTTGTATAAAATACAGCAATCCTGGTATTGTTTTTTATTTTTATTTTTTACAGCGGTAACTGTGCGGTATAAATGACATGCTAGTTTTACTCAGCAGTTTGATACGATTACAGCGATACCACATTTGTATATTTTTTTAATGTTTTACTGCTTTTACACAATAAAAAACACTTTTTTTTGAAAAGGAAAACACGTTTTTTGCATTGCCGCAGTCTGAGAGCCATAACTTTTTTTTTTTCTGTTTATGGAGCTGTTTAGGGACTTTTTTTTTTGCGGAAAGAGTTGTCTTTTTTTTGGGTAACTTTTTTTGGGGGGCCCAAGATTTTAAAGATCCCCTTTTAAATCCGTTTTTTGGGAAGGCGGGGTTTGAAGAAAATACGGGCAATCCTACCCATGTTTTTTATTTTTATTTTTAATAGCGTTCCCCCGTGAAGTATCCGGGGAAAATTTTTTATTTTTTACTCTTTTGGGTTGGGGAACGATTAGGGTTTGATACCCAATTTATGTTTTTTTTTTATTTGAAACACAATTTTTTAAAAAAAAGGGTTTTTTAAAATTGTGAAAAAACCAATATTTTGTCGCTATCTTCTAATAGCCAGAATTTTTAAAATTTTTTTTCCTATACAGAGCGGTAAAAGGGACTTTTTTTTTTGGGGGAATGATTGAATTTTTTAAATTTGGGCATCATTTTGATGTTGATATGAGTTTTTATGATTTTTTTACTCCATTTTATGTGCTGCGGGTTGGAACAAAAATAAAATTTCTGTGACTGTTTTTTTTTTTTTTTTTTTTTACGGTGTTCACTGTAGGGTTTTTAATTTTGCTACAAAATTTTATAGGGGGGGTTTTCCTACGCAGGGGGGGAAAAAAACCAAAAAATAGGGGTATTTTATTTTTTTTTGATTTTTTTTGGGGCCCGATTAGCGTTTTTTTAAAGGGGGAAAAAAGGGCGATGTACGGTGTTTTTATTTTATTTTTTGTGTTTGTGTTTTTTCTTTTTTACACTTTTTTTTTTTAAATTTTTCACACTTTTTTTCACTTTTTCCCCCGGGGGGGAATTTTCATGAACGATCGTCAGATTGTTTTTATTCAATGGGGGTTTTAAGGGCCCTGCTTATAGCTGTATGTGGTCTTTCCCTGGCAACTGTCAGTTCCCTGCCCCCAATGCAATTTTGGGCATCGTGACGTGACCAGACAAAACCCCGGGTGCTCTCATTTAGCATCCGGGCTGTCTGGTTTGGAGACTCAGTAGGGGGCCCCTCAGCGCCCTTTCTGCGCCGGGATCCGGGGAAGGAAACTCACTCCTGCCCCCCACTGGGATGTCCCCGGGCCCACGATGTCGCAAAAATCGGGGGTTAATCCCGCGGCCGGAGTCACTCCGGCCATGGGGGGTGGCCCGGGATGATGCCCGCGGTAATATTTCCGCTGGTTCCCTGGCGGATTTGCGGCCCCCGCCTGTTTAAACGCGCAAGATCACCCCTTTAGTACTCATACGTCAATTTGGGGGGGAACCCCTACCCGACATTTGGGCCCTAATGTCCGGGAAGGGGTTTTAAATTTAACCTGTCAGGGGGGTTTATGCCCGCAATCTGAGAGCAGTTTTTGAAGCCCCGGAACAAAAAGCTCATCTTTGCTTTTTACTCAGAAATCCTGTTTCAAATCATATATACTAAAGTTGACCAAAGGGTTTTGGGGGGGGAAAACCCGGAAAAGGGGTGTCGTCAAAGAGAAGAGAGCTGGAAGATACTGCTAAATTGTGCCATTAAACTACAACTAATATTTACACCATACAGTGACAGATAAAAGTGTACACAGGCTCTTAGGGTGTTATACCCAAAAAAAATACAGTGGAAAAAATTTCCAAAGTACACAGGGTCTGCGACTGTATATTACCTCCATACATGACCGTATAGGGTTTGGGGAAAACCCGTGTACACAGGCTCTGCATACTGTATATTACCTCCATACTGTCACCATACAGTAGTAGATACCAGTGTACACGGGCTCTGCAGACACATAACTATTACAGTGCAGTTAAATTTAAGGACTCACAGGTGATGTATTTTCTGATCGGAGATGTTCCCTTTCCTTATTCTTCTCCAGACCATCATGACATCTTCTCACGGCCAGTACTTATCCCTGCAGAATTTACCACACAAAAATTTTAGAATCCTCATTTTTCCAACACTTTTATACATATCTACCTACTTACCTACCATTGATGGGGGAATATATACCCCTAATGGGAATCTATATAGAAAAGCTTGGTAACCTGCTTATCTGTGGTAGAAAAGTCAGGTGCCTGCTTTCGTTCCCACATATATCCCAAATTATGTATGTAGGTATATATGCCCCCCAGTAGGCTATAGGTACATAGGACCCCCATTATTTAGGCAGGTATATATCTCCTCCATTCAGTATATAGGTCTCACAGTATTTAGGCAGGTATAATATGTTCCCCCAGTCTATAGGCAGGTGTACAGGCCCTGGTTAAAAATAAAAAATAATAATACCTGTTTCTTGAATAAGAAAAAAAAATAATAATACCTCTCCCCAGTTCCCTGACGAGGGACTCGCTGCTCTGTCTTTCCACACAGGCGGTGTGACATCATCATGCAGCGCAGGCAGCGTGATGACATTCTGACACTGCCTGTGCCGTATACTGTGGAGGGTTGCAAGCCTTCCTGCGACCCACTGGAGTACTCCGGGACAGGACAGGGAGCTCTCTGCTCCGTAATAGCTTCCAGAGGAGGTGCATACAGTTGAAAATATCGCCAGCACTTTGGGCCCATGGCAGCGGCCTGGAAGCCGGCGACGAACAGACAATGTCCGATGAAAGTGTCCCACTGAATTTCCTGATTTGTCCCACAAAGTCATTTAAAGGGCCGTGGGACACAGGGGTCAAAAGCGGGACTACACTACAGAAATCAGGACGTCTAGTCACCTTATATAAACCTATATATCAAAGAGAAATTTTGTGAAACTGAAAGTGCTGCTGACCCCACCCACATCCAATGCTGACAGTTAGCCCTGTATACACACTGATATAGGGAACGCTGTCAGTCACTGCATGTGGGCAGGGTAAGCAGGACTCCTATGGTTTCTTAAGGAGTCCGGTCAGTATTTTCTCTGCTTTTTACACAGAAATCCTGCTCCACATCATATAAACCTATATATCTCAGAGCTCTGCTTCTCTCCCTCTATCACATTCTGCTCTCAGAGAGGGCAGAATAAACCACCTGACAGGTTCCCTTTAAGTGACCGGACCAACTCAGGATTCTGTATAAGAAATAATGTCCCTACTTGAATTATATGGACTCTGCATTTGTAAATTATTGTAAATACATGATCTTCACCTGAATGCAACCTCTTTTGTGCTGTGCCCTCATTATCTTCAGTGTTTATGGGTTTAAGATCCCATAGAAAAAAAAACTGTGCTGTACAGTGTTAATTCCTAGTATCTGACTCAGGGATTTAATAGCAGTCCTGAAAAACAAGCACAAGGAAGGCTTGGTCTACCACAGATGAGCGAGGTTGAGATGGTTTTGGCAGCTTGGGGCAGGGTTTAAGACTTGGATGTATACTTTGATGCGTGCGGAATTTACCTATTTCTTAATGGATTAGAATAAACAAGTATCTTTTAACAAGGATTTACCATCCCTTTGTGCCTTATCCCTCATCAAGGAAGCTGGTTTTTGCTTAGGGTTTAAGGGCCACATGTATGAACCTTTTTAGGTCTAAAACTCACTTTTTTGCCCTTAGGTTACTATGGGCAAGAGTGAGTTCATACATGTGGCCCTAAGTGTCTTCAGATTGTAACCACTCATTGACAAACAAGAAGGCAATTTTGGGTTGGATACCTCCTGCTGAGATTAACCACTAGGCATGCCTCTACAATGCAGTCAAGACATTTTACCCACTTAACAGACTTTTAGAGGAGGTGCATGATCAGACTGAAAGAAGTAGCATGATCGTTTTGATGAACAGCCGCCATCTTGGCCCTTGTGACCAAGTTGTTAAAAGGGATTAGCAGTGGTTATACAAACAAGCTCTGGATGACCCAGACAGACTATAAGAAGAGAGGATTGTTTGATCCACAGTTTCCTTGCCCACCATCCAAAGTGGGCACCTTCGTTAAATTTGGTGTTATGGTGCCCAATAGGTGTCACTGATGCCTTTGTTTGCAGTGGTGTCACAAACAAGAAACCTGGATGGCTACAGACTGTATGTAACTGTATCATTTTAAACGTCAAATCCAGTTTCTGTTTAGGATCTAGGGATGTTCGGGCTCGAGTATAAAGGCCTTGTGATGAGGCCTTCAGTCCTGCCTTTGCTGTGAAGCGACACATTGCAGCAACTGCTGGTTTGATGATCTGGGGAGCTATTGCACATAACAGCTTAGGTCACCCTTAGCAATGATACAAAGGGCACTAACAGCTCAGCTATATGTACAAGACATCCTGCAACCACTCGTGTTGCCCCTCGTAGCCCCTAACTGCCATATTTCAGCAGGATAAGGCTAGGTACCCTAAATTCTTAAATGGCAGAAAAATTATGTTTAAGATTATCTCCAGACTGCTATAGCTCCTGCTATACGGGGCCTCCCTGCTCCCGTGTTGACTTGCAAACCATATATATACTAAGCAAGAGTAATGAAGATAAAAGCGACTTTATTGAAACATATCCTCTAAAATATGTAACATATTGTGCAAAAGAATTTTGCTACTTGCGATTCATAGTCCATAGTAGGCAGTCGGTACAAATCTTGAATATTCAGTCCTCTGAACTCCAAAGGCGTGCAGCCTCATACAAACGCCAAGTAGTGGAGCATGGAAACAGACAGAGGGAACGGGAAAACACGCCCCAAGTACTTCGGCCGTTCGCCCCCCCATACTGGTTTGACTGTGCCATGCCCAAACTACTCTTGGCGTTTGTATGAGCTGCACGCCTTTGGAGTTCAGAGGACTGAATATTCAAGATTTGTACCGACTGCCTACTATGGACTATGAATCGCAAGTAGCAAAATTCTTTTGCACAATATGTTACATATTTTAGAGGATATGTTTCAATAAAGTCGCTTTTATATTCATTACTCTTGCGTAGTATATATATGGTTTGTAAGGCTAGGTACCCATCACGTTTCTGGCTTCTGTTTAATGTACACACCAGGCCACATATGTTAAATGGATGCCTCTTTTTGTGATGTACAGATGTAAATCTGCCAAAAGAAGGCTAAAAAGACTCACTTTTGTTCTCCTTAATTCTATGCAGGCATTTAGCATATACATCGAGAGCTATCCCAGCAGTCACGCTAAACGTACACCATAAACGTGCTGTGTACGTAGCCGAATGCTTGCCCACACGCAGGGCCAGGGTGAAGGGTAAGCGAAGGATGGTGCCACTTGGGGGCCCAAATTTAGTCCCAGGCACAAGGGAAATTATATGGAACCCTTAAAGGGTATATTCACACGGCGTGTTGACTCCGTGTTACATACGTGTTTGGATCCGTTTGTCGGACCCCAAAACGTATCTAATATTGAGCAATGTGATTTTAAATTGCATTTAACTTCAAACACGCATTGGTGCTAACACGAGTGAATACCAATAAGTGTCTCATTGTATCTTTTGGATCTGATCCAAGAATTGACATGTCAATTCTTTGTCCGAAAGACGCAGCAGGAGCCCTATAATAAAGTATAGGGTGCGATCCTGCGGCAGCAAAAACACATCCAAACACACAGCTGCGTGTTGGATATGTGTTGGATCCGTTTAGGATCCGATCGACGCTGCGTCTTTGGAAGCGATTTTTGGATCCAAAAAAGCCGTGTGAACTGCCGCTAAGCCTCCATGTCCCACCAGCTGAATACCACAGCCTCCTTTCAAGTTCACAGTGTTCCCTAGTAACAGTATCCTCTTGTTCCACTAGGTACTGTGAGTGCAGGTGCTCTGGCGGATAATGCAGCAGTGGCCCCACAGAGATGACTCCTACATAGGTGACATTTGCTCCATTTCCCAGCCGTATAAAGTCACTTTGTGTCCCGCATGGAAATTGGAAGCTGTCAGGCAGGGCAGGGCCAACAGGTAGGTGAAGGTAAGTGACTGCCTAGGGCACCACTTTATCCCAGGCAGGAAGGGGTGGTATGGGGAGAGCTGAACTTCTCATTGGAGGGACGATATATGTCTTAGTTGCTCAGGGCCCCAGAATCCCTTGTCACATTTGCACCATTCATCTCTATGGGGATACAGCGGCTTGGTCTGGTTTCCCTGAAGACGCCCCATTCCGGAGTAACCTATGTATTCATCAAAGACACTCTGATGTCCCTGCCCCCATTGTGGAGTAACCTCCTATGTATCATCATCACACACTCTGATGCCCCCTTTTGTTTGGGAACCTCCTTTTTATCTCACAAACCTCTGATGCCCCTTCCCCATTGTGGGTAACTCCTAGTTCATCACACACCTCTGAGGCCCCCGTCCCCCCTTGTGGATACCTCCTAGTATCATCACAAAAACCCCTGATGTTTTCCCCTTGTGGTAAACCCCCTAGTTCTTACACACATTGGCCCCCTCCCCCTTGTGGAGTACCCCCTTTTGTTCTACAACCTTGATGCCCCATTGTGGGGTAACCTCCTATGTATCATCACACACACTCTGATGCCCCTTTTCCCATTGTGGAGTGACCTCTATGTATCATCACACAAATCTGAGCCCCAGTCCCCATTGTGGAGTAAACCCCATATATAAACACCCCACACTCTGATGTTCCCCCGTTCCCCTTGTGGAGTAAACCTCTAGGGTTTTATCACACACACTCTGATGGCCCCGTCCCCTTGTGGGGTAAAACCCCCTATGTATCATCAACACATCTGATTTCCCCCGTCCCCTTTTTGGTGTAACCTCCTATGTATAAACATCCAGGGCCCCCCTTAGGGGGGTTGAAAACCCCTACCCTCTTTTGGGCCCCGGGCCCGGGTTTTGGGGGCAAGGGGGGGCCCCCCGTGCGGAAAGGCCCCCCCCCCCCCACGTATTAAATTAAAAATTTTTAAAACCATTACTTTAAAAAATACTTTCCCCAAATCTCCCCTTTTTGGCGGGGGGGTTTCCCCTATTTGGGGTTTCCCCCCCGCCCCTCCCGGGGGGGAAAGGGGGGGAATTCCCCCCGCCGGCCCTTGCTGGCGGGGGGGGGTCCCTTTTAAAATTACCGCGGGCAAGGAGGGAGCGCTGGTGCGCTCTTTTTTGCGCCCCCGGGGGCCGCTTTCCCTTTTTGGAGGGGTGAAGAAAGGGCCCCAAGCGGGGCCTCACCCGTCCGGGTCTCCTGTGCGGGAGGGGGGATCGCCCCCTCCTCCCTCCTCTCCCTTTTATGTACAGGGCCCGGGGTGTGCGCCCAATACAGGTCAGCGGCCCCGGGGGAAGGCCCTAAAAAAAAAAAAAAGTTTCGGGCCCCGCTCTCACTTTCCCCCCGCGCGCTGAGGGGATGGGGAGGAAATGGCCCCGCTGCCCGGAGGCCCGGTAAAGGGAATTGTGGAAAATTTTTTTTAAATTTTTTTTTTATTGCTTTTGGGGGGCTTACCTTTGGGTTAACCAAAAGAGGACAACCCACCCCCCACAAAAGAGGGGGGCATTCCCGGCAACAAAGGGGGCACTACCTGGCTAAAAGATGGGGGCACTACCTGCGCTATCAGATGGGGGCACTACCTGGCAACAGAAGGGGCTATACTGTGCAACAGAGGGAGGCACTACCCTGGCATCAGAGGGTGTGCACTATCCTGGTCTAACAGATGGGGGCACTACCTCGGACTAACAGATGGGGCACTACCTGGCTAACAGATGGGGGCACTACTGGAACTCAATGGGGACAGTCTCTACCTGGCAACCAATGGGGGCACCTACCTGGCAAACATTTGGGGGCACTACCTGGCAAACAATGGGGGCACTACCTGGCAAACATGGCGGCACTACCTGGCAATACAATGGGAGCCTACCTGGCAAACAGATGGGCACTACCTAAGGGCTAACAGATGGGGCATACCTGGCTAACAATGGGGGAACCTTACCTGGCTAACAAAGGGGTGGCACCTACCTGGCTAACAAAGGGGGGACCTACCTGGCTAACAAAGGGGTGCCGACACGCAGTCCTGTCCGGGGCATCTACCTGGCCTACAAATTTGGGCTTACCTGCTACGAGGGGCATCTACCGGCCTGTAAACGGGCACTACATGATTATGGGGGGCTTACTACCTGGCTATAAGGCATCTACCTGGCCTTTCTTCAAGCCGTTATGCAGATTAGGTGGAGTGGGTGTGGCTTTTTGAAGGGGCGTGGCAACGACAAGATTGGGCCGTGTCATGCAAATTTTTTACGGCGCCGCCCAATGATAGTCTCCTTATTTTTTATTTTCGAAAGTGGCAACTATGCTTTACTTACAAAGATTCAGTCTCCTTACTTCTCTACCAGCTCCTGCAGGAACTGAGCAGTCGGCCCCTCCTCCTCCCTCTGGCTGCCGGTGACGTCATCTAATGTAATCAGTGAGTCCCGCCCTGTGAGCAGAGTCACTGATCTGCAGGCAGCCAGAGGGAGGAGGGGCCGACTGCTCTGTTCCTGCAGGAGCTGGTAGAGAAGTAAGAGATGAATTTTGTATGTAAGAATGGTGTTAATCTTTACTTACAGCGCGGGCCCCTATTTTTATGGCAGGCCACTTCCAAATCCTGTGGGGCTCCAGTGAAGGCCCCAGACATTTGGGGGCCCCAGTGAAGGCCCCAGACATTTGGGGGCCCCAGTGAAGGCCCCCAGGGATTTGGGGCCCCAGTGAAGGCCCCCAGAGATTTGGGGCCCCCAGTGAAGGCCCCAGAGATTTGGGGGCCCCAGTGAAGGCCCCAGAGATTTTGGGGCCCCAGTGAAGGCACCCCAGATTTAGGGCCCCAGTGAAGGCCCCACGGATTCGGGGGCCCCAGTGAAGGCCCCACGGATTCGGGGGCCCCAATGAAGGCCCCAGGGATTTGGGGCCCAGTGAAGGCCCCAGGATTTGGGCCCCAGTGAAGGCCCCAGGATTTGGGGCCCTCACTAAGGCCCCAGGGGATTTGGGGGCCCCAGTGAAGGCCCCAGGATTTGGGGCCCCAGTGAAGGCCCCAGGATTTGGGCCAGTGAAGGCCCCAGGGTTGGGGCCCCAGTGAGGCCCCAGGGATTGGGGCCATGAAGGCCCAGGATTGGGGCCATGAAGGCCCAGGGATTTGGGGCCCCATAAGGCCCGATTTGGGGCCCTGCAAGTCCCAGGGGCCTTGAGCGGGCCATTCAAGGTCCCTGGGATTTGTGGGACCCCTCACTGGACCTGTGGGGCCCCACATGTCTGAGGGAGAGGAGGCCCTTGAATGAGCCCCAAACAGCAGGGGGAGGTAGGGAAACTTGAGTGGGGGAGTTTCCTCCCTGTGGGGCCCCACTCAAGTTCTCTCTCTACCAACAGGTGGGCCTAATACCTGGCTACCTACCTACGAGGGACCCTATAAAACTAACGACCAGTGAACCAAAGGGGTAATTATTACAATTTGGGGCACCATGGATGGGGAGTTTGTACATAAGGGGTGGGTAACAGTAGGATTATGATAAAGTGAGGAGTCTCAGGTGTTTGTGTTGTGAATTCTGCAGGGAGAAGTCCTCATGGTGGCCGGGACCGGATGGAGAAGAAAAGGGAACGTGAACGACTTGTCAGATGTCACCTGTGAGTCACTAAATGTAACTGCACTGTAATCACTTATATCTGCCACTATGGGCCACATGTAGGAAAACTGTCTAGATGTAGGACTTTCTTTGTTGCCCATAGCAACCAATAAGAGCTCCACTTTCATTTTATATAGTGCTCTGAAAAAATAAAGCTGGGAACGCTGATTGGTTGCCATAGGCAACAAAGTGAGATTTAGACCTAGACAGTTTTCATGCATTTCCCCCTATATGGTCACAGTATGGTGGTAATATTGGTGTTATTGTATTGGATTATATTCATTCACAGTATTGTGGCATTATTCTGCATCTTTATAGTGGAGATATGTGGTGATGATGTTGCGGTATTACTTCGTCTTTGTATATTGTTGTTGTTTATGGTAATATCAGCCTTAGTACACTGGTTTAGTCAGTAACATTATAGTGGTATTAGTCACCATACATAGTATTATTTGGTTTTGGTATGCTGGTTTGGTCAGTATATCGTGGTGACATGTGGTATTTGCTGGCCCTTGTATACACACTGACCCACACAATATAGATAAACTGTATGCTGTAAAATTCAACAAGAACTCAATCCAAGACAATGGCGCAATTGCATCTTCTTTTTTCTGGGGTTGGGTTGCAGGGCGTGGTTGGTGGGGCGGGGTAATTGGTTGA